>JAFEUB010001143.1:205000-250000 GCA_024529925.1 Ophthalmolycus amberensis | reverse complement strand
TTGCTTTAAGAGCGACTTAACAGCAGCTAAACATCTTGTTTTTACTGACATCCAGTGGCTCAACTCCTCATCTGGCTGCAGTGATGCAGAAGTGTCCTCTGGGGTGTGTCAGTAGTGACATCACTGCTGGGTGTGGTCTGTTACAACAGAGTGCAACTTTAAAGCAGAGAGGGCAGTAAAACACTTAGTTATTAGTTATTGTTAAGGGTTGAATAAAGTCTGTCATTAGCTGATGTACTGGTGTAAAATGCACTTAAAGAGAGGTAATGTTGAGCGTGTTTTGAGCTTTGTGTTCACGAAATAAAGCCACGATCATAGAACAGATCATCTGCATCATCTGGTGAAGCCACAAGCTCAGCTCCTGATACAATAATTGTCTCGTGCATGTTCCTGCTCATCATGGGAAGCCACAAAAATGTCAAACGGACACATTTGAGGAGAACAAACAGCAACACAAGCTGACTTCATTTGATTTTCACTGGCCTCCGCTCTGTCAGTCGTCCACGAGTGATGTTAAAACCTTGGAGGCAGTTTCTGGACGCTTTCCAAACGACCGGCAGAACTTGAAGGTTCAGAGAGGGACATTTTGGAAATTTGTTGACGTCGACTGCTTTTTAAAATCATGAAATAAAAAGGTAATTAAAAAAATCTGAACACCATATCTCAGTCTCATCTGCTCAGAGTAGGTTCACACGTTGAAATAAATGACTTCTCAAGAGCATTAAACATTAAAAATGTATGAAATTCATGTAAAAAGTAGGGAAGCCAGACACAACCGGTGCATTATTATGATCAGCCATCATGTAACCCACTTGTGAGCTATTGTTTGTGACAATGTTTGCAGTTGCTCAGCATTGCTTTAAGTCCAAAATGTTTCCAGCTGTGCTCCTGTCCTGTTTTTGTCTGAGCTGCTGTTTTTACTTTTCATGCCACTTATACTCTGTGTGTCTATTTCTGTGTGTGTGTGTGTGTGTGTGCGCGCGTGTGTTTTGGGTTTCAGGATCGGGTGGACGATGAACATGTCTGGCGGCCCCCCAGGGGAGGAGCTCACGGATGAGGAGAAGGAGATCATCAACAGTGTACTGGCTCGTGCGGCCATGATGGAGGCCACGGAGCATGAGAGGATTGAGTGAGATGGAAAACTGTTGTCTCTGTTTCCACATAATCACATCAGTCAACCGAACACAGATGCTCGCTGAGTTGGATGATTTTTGTGTGTAAAACTTGTGCCAAGTTTGTGTTTTTACATTGGTTTGCATGCTGTTCTCAGGCGTCTCTCCAGTCGCCTGCATAAGATGAAGAAGACGGCGTGTGGTGACGGACAGTCGCACTGTCTGCTGTGTGGGGCGTCTTTTGGACCACAGGGGGTCACAGCTGTCCTCTGTGTGCAGTGCAATAAAGTAGGTGGATATCTGTATTCTCTCTGCTTCAACGAGGGAAGAAAAGTCCCAGAGCATGTGAGGACGTCTCCGGATGTTCTGCTTCCTGTATTTCCCATCGTGAAGATCCAGAGAGGTTTCCTATGGCGATAAGCGCCCACTGGGCCTTATGCTAAGCTAACTCTCTCTGACATTCACTCTGCATCTCCTGGTCTCATGCCCCACATTCTGCTTCTTGTTGCTCTCAATGACTATGGAGAGATGAACGCAATCTGAACTGTAAAATATACTTTATGTATGTGTTCTTTGCACCTGCTATCGAGATCTAAATCTGTGCAGAAAGATTTATCTGTGTGTGTGTGTGTGTGTGTGTGTGTGTGTGTGTGTGTGTCTTATGCAGTGGTTGTTGATCACTTGCAGCCCCTCTATCCGGCCGGTTAGAGAGGAGTGAGGCGTCAGCAGTCAATGACGATATAAAACAGTCAATAAAATAGTGACTCACCACGACAGGCCGACGAGCATTCAGTCACACATCAGCACAACAAATATCATGCTGATGGATTGTTTGTGAGAGTAGCTGTGGACAGACGGACAGACAAAGAGATGCACACACACACACACCGAACACACACCGAACACACACACACACTACCGAACACACAATCTCCCGGCTTTGATAACCAGTACATCTGAAACAATTACCAAACTAATTGGTAACTACTTTGAACGTTTGAGTCATTTTTCATGCAAAAACATTTCATGGTTCCAGATTTGCTGCTTTTCCTTCTAATAATGTTGATAATTGTAATAATTAGTTTTAATGTTGAGGTTTGGACAAAACCAACATCGTGAATGTGTCACTTTGGGCTCTTTATTAATAATCGTCTGAATATTCCTCCTCTGGTCTCTAATATATGTGTTTGCCTCTTTGCAGCACATGTGCAGCAAATGTGGGATTTCTAGCAACAGCAGGACGAGTCCTATGTGGCTGTGCAGAATCTGCAATGAGCAGCAAGAGGTGAGAGGATGAGGGAAGATGAAGAACAGAGTGGGTTTGATAAAATCAAGGGTTCCGTTTATGCCATTATGTCGTTCATCCGCCGGCAGAACAGAAGCTTTCCTCGTGATATGAGCCACTGTCGCTTTTAGACTCATCTTTTTAGCACAGAATTGCATTTCACTGTCCAGTGACCCGGAAAATTATTTATAGATGTTCACAAATTATTACACAATTGAACACGGACCACTTTAATTTACAAGGTAGATAGAAAGACTTCTTCTCAAGCTGCAGTTCCATTATCGGCCACTAGAAGCTAACACGTTGATATGGTCAAAGGCAACAATTTAATTTATTTTCATGTGACAAATGCTTTGTTTCTTTCATTATACGTTCAATACATCTTCAATAACAGATTGTTTTGGGCCACTTGGGGCCAGCAGGAAACAGTGAAGCATCATCGCCGTTTAAGTCTTTTTGATAGAGATATCTGTCTCTTTAGCTGATAAATGATCCACTATGTTCACCAGCTAGTCTATACATTTGTCAATCTGCTACGAGAGCAGTGAGAGAGAACCAGAGACGTCTTTCACATCCTCATTTGACACATCGTTAGCATAGAAATGTTGATTTTAGCCGTTTTAAAGCTGCACTAATCAATATTTCTGCGTTTAAAATGAATCAAATGACCATATGTAATATGAAAGAGGGTCTTGTAGTAACGAACAAAGAATTGTTCTGAGCATGCTACTGAGCATTTTAGCCTCTTTCAGCTCGTTGTTTTGGTTTAACAGCCCACAACTTTTAGTTCTCATTGCTCTCATCCTGTCGTTCCAGCTGTTTCCAAACAAACAGCAGACCGACAAAGTCAGCAACAAGCTGGTGAACATGGAGCATTTAGCAGCAAAAGAGACAAATATCTTGAAACGGATATTGGACTTGCATTCCTCAGGTGGCCAGAAACATGACTCCATATTAAAGCTGAAATTGTTATGTGTCTGCTGGATGTGTAATATTGTTGACAAGTTAGCGGAATATCAACTGGGGATGTGACTGCACAACATGGCCGCATCTTTGCTTTCTGTATTGTCCTCTTGAGGTCAGGCATTCATGTGCTCACTGTGTGTTGCTGCAGGTACAGAAGCGTTCAGGAGCTTGGTTCTTCAAGGGAAGAGTCCAGCAGAGTCTGCCTGCCCCCCTCCATCTGTCCGGATCTCGACAGTCCAGCATCGAGAACAGTTCTGGTCCGGGAGGCCACGATGGACCACGGGAACCCCCAACACATCATCAGGGATACGGTACTTTACTTGAATGCCGGACTTTTACCTGTAACAGGGTATTTCTACACTGTAGTATTTCTACTTTCACTACAGTAGAATAATCAGAGTACTTCTTCCCTCACTGCTGTGGCTGCAGCACCAACAGTGTTGTGGTGTTGGTGATATTCTTATTTCGTCCCCTCAGAGACGCAGCAGCAGCCGTCCTGTGGATCAGAACAATGGGAGCAGACAGCGAGAGCAGCAGCTGACAGCCATAATGAGAGCGCGTCCTGTCCAGCGGGGGTAATGAAGACCGAGAGACATGTGTCAGCCTCCAAACCACCTCCAGCAAACGCACAGCAGGTCGTCCCCGCCTCAGGTCAAGTAACGCCGCTCCGTCTATGAATAAACCCGACGTTCAACGGATTTACCATCAATAACGACGTGTTGAAAGATGTTTCAGACAGAATTCATTTACTCCTGCTGCAGTTGTGGAAAACAAACGCCCGGAGAGGGAAGAGACAGTGTCCCCTCCAGCTGCGGAGGCAAAAAGACAACCTGTTGTCTCCAGCTCCATTTCATCACATGTTCCTGCAACCAGAATTAATCCACCGGTCAACAACACCGCCCCCCAAAGACCCCCACCGGATCGAACAGAGGAGGAGGAGGACGACTACGACTCCGATGACGCCAGTGAGACTGAGTCTTCCTCTTAACACACAGCTGCTTTACAGAAGTGTCTTCACCCAAAGGGTCCCAGATCTTTACTCTTTCACTCGTTTCTATCTCTGTGAATATAAATTGGGCCTGAAGCTGTGAATGGAGCGATGCAGAGTAACAAATCAATGTTTATCTGCTTTAGAGGGAAATTGGTTTTTCTAACCGATCAGATGTCTGTTTGACGTGTTCCTGTGTTTATTTATTCTTGCAGCCACTCTGGGATCTCTGGAGTTCAGTCTCCTGTACGACCAGGAGACCCACGCTCTGCACTGCTGTGTGGTTAAAGCAAAGGTAAAGACATGTACACGAGACGAGACGAGACAAGACGAGATGGGACAACATGAGACAAAACTAAATGGAGTAAGACTAAATTAGATTGGACTAGACGTGAGGAGACTGGACAAGACAAGACGGGAGAAAATGAGACAAACACTAAATGAATAAGACAACTAATGACAAAGTACGTTAGGACAAGATGGGAATGTCAAGACGAGTCAATGAAAGATGGAACAAGACAAGAGAAGAGAAAAGAAGATGGGACGGGACAAGACAAGAAAAGACTTGACAAGAAATGACAATAGAAGAGGAGACGAGACAAGAAAAGACAAGACGACACAAAACAAGACAAGATGGGAATGTCAAGACGAGCCAATGAAAGATGGAACAAGACAAGAGAAGAGAAGACGAGACAAGAAAAGACAAGATGTGAGATGAGATGAGACGAGACGAGAAAAGACAAGATAAGACAAGACAAACAAGATGGGACAAGACATTTGAAGACGAGAAATGACAAGAAAAAAAGAGACAAGGAAAGATAAGATAAGACAAGATGAGACGGGACAATAAAAGACAAGAACAGACAAGAACAGATGATGAGACAAAACAAAACGAGGTGTATCCAATGAGTGTAAATGAGATTTGGAGAGACATTTGCATTCTAACAATAAAATATGTGGAATATATAAGAACGTCTAATGTGTGCAAAGATTTAGGGAGACACTTGAACACTTCATCTCACGCTGACTCTCACCATCATGTCTCTTGACGTCTCTCAGGGGTTGAAGCCGATGGACTCAAACGGACTTGCTGACCCGTATGTGAAGCTGCACCTCTTACCGGGAGCCAGTAAGGTACGATCACCATCATTAAAACGTCTTCTTTTTAAAACTGTGATAACCATTTTTTTTAAATTCATCTGCTCTCAGTCCAACAAGCTTCGCACCAAGACTCTGAAAACCACCCTGAACCCTGTGTGGGACGAGACTCTGGTCTACCACGGCATCACTGATGACGAGATGTCACGCAAAACTCTCCGGTAAGAACAAACTCAACCTTCCTCCAGTTGCAATGTTGGACCGGTTGCATGAAAGAGTTTCACGAGGCACGCTTGTCTGTCTTCAGGCTCTCAGTGAGTGACGAGGACAAGTTCGGACACAATGAATTCATCGGAGAGACGCGAGTCGCTCTGAAGAAACTGAAGTTCAACCAGAAGAAGAACTTCAGTGTTTGTTTGGAGCGAGTGATCCCGGTGAGTCTGAGAACGACGCTGACGCCTCCTATTGTTCAGATGAAGCAGGAGCCAGTTAGCTTTGTTTAGCTTAGCTTAGCTTAGCATAAAGACTGGAAACAGGGTGGTTATGTGGGGACTGTGTGGGTCGTTTTCATGCTTCAGTTTGTGGACAGTTTTACAAATGAGATGAAAATGAGACTTATAAGTGAGTTTTAAAGGTCCTGTTCGGAGGATTTCTTTTACCTTTTTCCCAGAGCCAGTCAGGCTATCTGTTTCCAGTCTTTATGCTAAGCTAGTTAGCTGCTGGCTGTAGCTTCATATTTACCGTACAGATATGAAGCAAGAAAGTGAATAATCACATTTTCTTGCCTCTTTGATCTAATGTGTACAGCGACTAAGTAAGTATCACAGTGCTCGTGATGATGATGATGATGATGATGATGATGCTGGTTGTTTATTCTCCATACAGGTGAAGAAGGCTGTTGGGGGGTCGGCCCGTGGCATGGCTCTCTATGAGGAAGACGTAAGACCCTCTCATGGACTTTATTGGATATTGTTTGACTGTATTCAAAGATGTCAGCTCAGTTTGTTGATATCAAAGAGAGAACAGATGAAAGGAAACGTCAGATTCTATCCTCAGACCAAAACAGACAACGGTGCGATGCGTCTTCTTCCTCTGTGTCGTGGACGTACTGTAGGGAGGCACCGATCCGATACTGATCTAATTAAGCAGATCAGGTATCAGACGTGATGGATCCACATTAAACTTCATCAATATCATTAAAATATTCACTGTTTCCCCAACAAATGCACTATTTCCTCCTGTTTGTGTGATTAAAAGTACAGTGAGTCGTTGTTTTATCAAGAAAAAATGTAATATTCACGGCTCATCTTCTGTAGAACTAGAGACAGGAAGTACGAAAGTATTTAAGAGACTGACGAATGTATTCTTGGTTCTGGAGTTATATTCATACTGCATAATGATATACATGTAGACCATTTTGTCCTTAAGCACATACATTATCCTGCATTAGTAGATATTATGAGAATCACTGTAATCCCTCCAGACATGTGCAGAGGGCAAAGGAGTATTCGGATCAGTGAAATTAAATACTGTTACTTTGTGTGCATGTGTGCGATATGTTATGTGTATATTTATGTGTGTGTGTGTGTGTGTGTGTGTGTGTGCAGCTGAAGGAGGGGGAGGATTCAGAGGAGAGGGGTCGCATCCTGGTGTCGCTGACGTACAGCAGCCAGCAGGGTCGTCTGATCGTGGGCGTCGTCCGCTGCGCTCACCTGGCCGCCATGGACTCCAACGGATACTCCGACCCGTTCGTCAAAATGTACGCGCTGAATCCTCCAGATTGTGGTTAACACAACACAAAACAATTTTGGGGAAATGCACTTATTCGCTTTATTGCAAGATGGTCTGTTTAACTAAAGCCAGGAGAGGGTTAGCTTAGCTTAGCACAAACACTGGAAATAGGGGGAAACAGCTAGCCTGGCTCTGGAGGCATTTAAAAAATAACTTTGGACAGAGACAGGCTAGCTATTTCCCCCTATTTCCAGTCTTTATGCTAAGCTAAGCTAAGCTAACCATCTCTTGGCTTTAGCGTCACGTGTAACGGACAACCTTGAGAGTGGAATCAATCTTCTCATTTAACTCTCTGCAAGAAAGTATGTAGAGACACTTCAGCACATTTCTATAGCTGTTTAACAGTTTTAAACAAGAAAGTTTGATTTAACTCAGTGGAACAACACTAAGATACTTTGCAGACTATAGTGGCCTATGAACTTGGTAAAAAGGCTGTTACAAAGTTAATAAGCATGTTTACCAAATTGTTGAACTGTCAATATAAAATTTAAAAGTGTCAAATGGTACTTGTTTGTTTTTAACATTTTTAAAAAAATACGTTATTTTATTTTTGTGCTGCAGATGTCTGAAACCAGATATGGGGAAGAAAGCTAAAAACAAGACTCAGATAAAAAAGAAGACCCTCAATCCAGAGTTTAACGAGGTCAGCTCTTCCTCTACTTTACCTTCTTCTTCTCACCCGGGTGTCAGTGTCACATTTCATGTTTCGTTACTGTGTTTCAGGAGTTTGGTTATGAAATAAAGCACGGCGAGTTAGCCAAGAAAACCCTTGACATCTCAGTCTGGGACTACGACATGGGCAAATCCAATGATTTCATTGGTAAGTGTGTTATGTCATCGCATTTCCTCGTCCATCCCTTCGTCCAATGAGTCGTCTCGAGGGATGGAAACGTCTTCTGGTTGGTCGGTCCACCGCTTCAGTCCCGACTGAAATAACTCAACAACTGTTTGATGGATTGCGATGCAATTTGGTACATATATTCATGGTGCCCAGAGGATGAATCCTAGACTTTGTATTATTGGTTTTTGACTAAACACCTGCAATAACTAATGACACTCCCATCAGCCTTGACTGTGTTTGGTGCTAATCAGAACATGTTAGCATGATAACACGCTAAAAGACGGTGAACATGATAAACATTATACCTTCTGAATACAGCCATAGCAGCATTGTCATTGTGAGCATGTTAGCATGTTGACATTAGCCTAAAAACAGCCTCACAGAGCTGCTAACATGTCCGTGGACTCTTGGTCTTGTTAACGTGTGAATGCTCACTTTCCTGTCTGCCTCCAGGAGGATGTCAGCTCGGCATCCAGGCTAAAGGAGAGTGTTTGAAGCACTGGTACGAATGCCTCAAGAACAAAGACAAGAAGATCGAGCGCTGGCATGTCCTGCTAAATGACAACACCGTCCAGTTTGAGGATTAAAGCGTCTCCCCTCCTCTCTTCAGTGTATTTTGTTTCTCTGTCAGTCCCCCTTGTAGAATATTGTCTTCCCGTGACGGTAGACGGATATCATCCTCCTGCTTTTATGTAGTTTGTCCCCACATTGCAATGTGCAGGCTTCATTTCCAACAGTTTTCAGGTGACCAACATGGATGTTGACCTCGGGGCTCATTTTAAATAAGCAGCGACTACTAATCTGAATCCATTTTTAATGTTATCATATGATAAACTGTATCATATAATAAACTAACTGTACCTGACGAGCGGTAATGATTGAACAGAGTGGTTATGGAGACGATAAAAACCCTCGTCATCATTCACACAGTATGTTGTAATGAGTTGTGCCTCCGCGCTCACACCCAACGCGGGGAATTCCCACTTTGTTTCTGTCCTCATGTTGATCTGTGTTCATGTGGCATCATGTCCTGTGTCGTCAGCTGATCTTTGTGACCACATCGCCGAAACATACATTTAACTTGTGTTACTGTGCATCACACATTTGTTAAATATTAAGTGGGACATTTGCAGATGTTTGATGTGAACAAACTCACTTTTTTGTTTGTTGTTGATGTGAAATGCATTTATTCATTTTTTGACAAATAAGAGTTTGGTCTCATTATCACTGCATCACCTTCACCTGTGCATGTGTGAGCTCTCTTCTGAAGAAATGCTTCTGCATGACATTTTATCATGAAGAACAAATTGGAAAAGAAATCCATGAAATATTATAGTTGATTGGTGAATTTAAATGAGATCTGCACAAGTGTTTTCAGCTAAATCAACATTTTGCTCTGTATTCACATTGATGCATGTCATATTGTAGCACACGTGGCTAATGAATAAAGACATCATGGCACTTCCTTTTCCTCCTCTGTTTCCTTGAGATGTGTTGGCAGGAAACTTTGTCAGCATCAGGCGAGGTTTGAACCAATCAGCTCAGACAGACACGCAGCGAAGAACTTTGTGAACTTTGACTTCCCTTGATAAAACTCGCCTTCTGTTCCAGGTGGGGGAAAGTTTACGGACCTGTTACTCTCTGAAAGTCTGCCCTTTCATTTCTGGATGAGATCTAATCGACTTCCTTCATCAGGACTGAGATCAATTTAGTCCAAGAAAAAGCAAGAATTATAATGGAAGTCAATACTTTGCTGACTTTACTGTGCATGTGAAGTGATTATGTTCCTTCTAAAGAACTGGTTGTAAAGTGTCAGGAAGCAGGTGGCTGTCATCATGAACCAGCAGGTTCCCAACCTGAGGAGCGTCTCAAGAGGTCCTGAGAAAATCTGATTAAGAGAAAGAAAATTATCTTTATGTTCCTCAAAATTATTCCAATTGTTCATTTGTTCAGTTTTCTCTTCTTCAGAAGGAAAAATCCTTCTTTGATCAAACAACTTCCGTTCCACTCTGCTCACTCCTCCACTCAGACCATGAGCTTTGAGCAGAGCCCACATTAGACTGATGTTTCATTTGAAACAAGCCAAAAAGATTGGGTTTTAAAAATCTAAAAAATTGTACCTCTACATTGTTGGACTC
The DNA here is from genome assembly GCA_024529925.1 of Ophthalmolycus amberensis. Classification (NCBI taxonomy): domain Eukaryota; kingdom Metazoa; phylum Chordata; class Actinopteri; order Perciformes; family Zoarcidae; genus Ophthalmolycus; species Ophthalmolycus amberensis. Next base: position 239,781 of record JAFEUB010001143.1, on the reverse strand, counting down.
ATAACGGACCTTTGTGGGAAAAGTGCGCCTCTTTTTTGTGGACTCAAATAAATAACTGTGTGTCTCATCTCCCATTTATCAATCAATATATATTGATTCGTTTGTCACATTCAAATTGAGGTGTGTGTGTATTCGGGAGGCGTCTGTCACTTATCAATACGACCTATTAGTCACATTTGTGTGTGTGCGTGTGTGTGTGTGTGTGTGCGCGCGCGCGCGGGTGTTAATCAATATGTCATGGTCACTGTCAGTGATGTGGGCGTGAGAGGGAGAGAGAGAGGGGGGGGGGGGGGAGGGGAATGATGTTTGACTGAACTGACAGGTCACCTGATTCAGGTTGATTTGGATGTTGTGTTTATCCGACGCGCCACCATGACGCACTTCGCTCCTCTTCTCTCCCTCGTTTTGTTATCATCGCTCCTGAGCTGGACGGCTGCAGAAACCTCGATCTGCGCCTGGACTAAAGTTTTGCCAAATGCAGAAGTGCACTACAGTTTCCTCCGGAGCGACCCCCGGCAGGCCTCTCCATCCCTGCGGCTCTACCACAGCGCCTGGTCCGGGGAGCGCGCTCTGCTCAGGTGCGCTTGGAGCGACGACGCAGCAGTGATCCAAAACTATTTCTCTGCGTGCTGGGAGCGCACGCAGGAGTTCTCCGATCATCCAGACGAAAATATCGACGTGGAATCCATGTTGGAGGCAGAGGAGTTGTGCGTCTCTGTGCCTTCTCCAGGGGTCGGCGAGCACCGGGAGCGCACGGGGAAGAGCGTCGGTGAACACACAGAGGTCAGGACCCATCAGCGCGTAAAGCGCGGTTTCATTATACCGGGGACTCTGTGGTGCGGTTCCGGCAACAAGGCGCCATCATATGCAGATTTGGGTAAGTTGTCTTCATACTTTATTTGATAATTATGTAGGACAGTCACAATGTGATTAAAGGGATGATAACACAAAAATAGCCCATCTAGATTTAGCTTTTTCATGTGAAATAAATGAGATTGACTTGACTCTTCAGACGTATAAATGACCCTGAAAGGCTTTACAGGCTGTAGAGAGAGAGTTTTAGCCCCACAACACTGGATCCTAAACTTCCCATGATGCAACTCAATAGCCAAAGAAATTAAAATGATTAAAGTAATGTCACTTAAATGGAAACAAACTGATTTCATACAATTCAGTGTTTCTCACAAAGTCCAGTTGTGTCTATCTTTGTGGCTGAATCAAACTTGTTGAGTTACTTCCTCATACAACATTCGCAAAGGAGATTTTTCTCTAAAGTTTGAAACCTAAATTGATAACACTTGTGTTTCCTTGAATAGCATTACATTATTGACAGGCATGGGTATGTCATCAACTCCAAGCAAACAAATGTGACCACCATAGACTGCATGAGATGGATATGATCTGTACATACCGCTGAACAACAAACCACTTTAGGGACAAGTACATACCGCTGAACAGCATTCCTCTCAAGGGACCGCTGAACAGCATTCCTCCAGGGACAGGTAAACCACTCCAGGGGAAAACAGTGGCATACCATCGGCCACTTTTCGATCTCGGCGTCACAAAAATCTAGAGGAAAATCTTACAGTTATTTAGTGACTGTAAAACAAACTAAATAAAACTTTAGAAACTCAATGTTCTGAACTTCTGTAAAGTTCTATGACATCAGGATAAACACAGAAGAAGAAGCTGTGTGATACTGTGGGTTTGCATGTGCCTCACACATGTTAACATATCAGTACAAGTCTTTACTAAAAGCTAATACAACAATACTGTACAGTTTAAATGAACAGACTATGTCGCCTGCTGGTCTTCTTCTTCTTCTTCCCTCTCTTTGTCGGCTCGTTACTGCCCCCTGTAGTCTAGTGTTGAATCACAGTCACTGTTTGTTTCACTTGTTCCAGAAGATCATGACCTTTAGAAAGCTTGTCGGTAAATGACTGAAGATGCAAGGACTTTTTTAAGATAAGATAAAATGGAACTTTAATTATTCAGAGGGAAATTGTTGTGCAGCTGCGGTAGAAAGCAGGAAACACTTCAAATATATAAATAATAATTATGAACAGAAAAATGTTAAAGCTAGGATCGGTAATAAATGAACCACAATAAAATGTTTTTAATGAGATCAGCAGCCTGAGCGTTAACAGAAAGGTAGTAAATCATATCTCAACTTCATATTTCATCAGACTGGACATTGTGATCAGGTTGTGGTAATAATATTAATAATCTTGTAATTGATCCCGACTCTGTCCCTCTTGCAGGAGTTTTTGCAGAGACTGACAGCTGCTGCCGTGAACACGACCAGTGCAAACACACCATCCTGTCCTTTCACTCCCAGTTTGGTATCTTCAACAGCAACTTGTTCACCATGTCTCACTGTGACTGCGACAACAAGTAGGAACTTAAATACCTTCAATCTAAACTAAATGTCGGTACGATTTGTTGTTTCCTTTTTTTAACCAACATGATTGGTGCTGCAGGCTTCACAGCTGCCTGGCGCAGGCGAATGACAGCATATCTGATGTGGTGGGATACACCTTCTTTAACCTGCTGCATATGCACTGCTTTGAGTTCTCCCACCGACTCCAGTGCACGGAAAGAAACTGGTTTGGCATGTAAGTACAGTTCTCATTTATTTAGTAACACGGTGGTGTGTGTGTGTGTGTGTGTGTGTGTGTGTGTGTGTGTGTGTATGTGTGTGTAGGGTTGTGTTTAGAGCACAAAGGAAGACGTTTGTGCTTCGGAGGACTTTTAGGATAGAAAATGTTGGTTTGTCCACCACTGTACTTGACTGTACTTGACTGTACTTGACTGTTCCCATTTTACGCTACTTTATACTTCTACTCCACGACATCTCAGATCATATTGAACTCCACATTTATCTGATCTTTTTAGTTGCTATACTTTTACATAAAAACATATATTTATATGACATGATGCAGTACTACTGTACACTACTAATCTACCAAATATGTGCAAAGTATCTAAAATTGTCATTTGAAGCCGGTCATTTAAATCATTTCCGCGTCTGCTGTGACCTGCAGGTGTAAAGTGACTGAAATGGCTCTGTACGCTGAGGTGCATCCCCCCACGCTGTACGACGCTCCCAGTCCGACGGGGGTCAGCGTGAACAGCTCCGTGGTCAACACCACGGTACCCACAGAGATGCTGGAGGCGTCAGACTCCACCGCTGCTGCAGCATCCACACTCCCTGCACCTTCATCCAACTCCCGCTCGGCCTCCGTCGCCCCCGTTACCAACGTCACCACCTCCACATCAGAGGGACTCACAGGAGCCGCACCTGAGGGTGGAGACGATCGAATGAACACAGGTATCTAAATCCAACCAAGTGGTTTTTAGCCTTTTTTAAAATTTTGTTTCAATTTACAACGTTAACCATGTGTTTGAAACTGTTTAATCCGGGAGAAAATATGTTTCCCTCGAATCTTAATTGAAAATGCAGTTTAGTGGTAGAAGATCGCGTCGCTCCAGTTTATATTTCTGAACCACATTAACGGGTTGGAGGTCTTTATACGCTTCACAGAGGAGCAGCTGTCATGTGCCGTCTACAAGGATCTCGATGAGTGCAGGAACAAGATCCTTCCCCAGCAGAAGAAACATGGCCTCTACAACCCAGAGGCCAGGACGCTGTACCACTGCAACTGTACCAGCAGGTAAACAAAGACAATCAACACCAATCATACCAAGAATCCAGATTCTTTTGTTCTCATTATGAGGCTATATCCACACTAATACGTTTAAAACCGGGGTTTTAAAACAAAAACAATCTCCGTCCACACGTGAGTTTCAGCATCGTTTTATTTTTCAAATTGAGTTACAATGCACACTAGGAGGCGATGACAGGATGACATTCAGAGGCATGGGGGGTGTGTGTGTCACATCATGTCGACAGTAAATATTTACAGGGCTGTTTGCAGAGTTTATACAGACATGGTGATACCGGTGCACTCACCTTTATGTCTGTGCGAGACAGGCAGACGTGGTGCGATGGGTCATAACACAGAAGTAGGCCACAAGCAGTGCACACATACGCTCAGAGTCACGGTTACATAAGGTGTGTGGGTTCTCTCAATCTGCACAGAAATGATTTTCCGGCCTTGGACATTATCATAATCTCATGTTTGCACACATGGTCTCTCTCTTTTGTGTCTGTTGGTCTCTGACGTGTTGGTCTGTCCTCACCAGAGTATTCCAGACTTTGGCTAAACAGAGACAACTGACCAAAGTACAGACTATCCTGCTGGGACGTGTGTCTCAATCCTGCTTCCTGACACCAGACTGCACAGCAGGAAAGATGTAAGTATGCAGAGACAGTTGTGGATGTATGTCTGTGATTGAAGAACTACTTGGATCCTTACAATATCGTACAATATGTCCTTCTGAAATGTAAGTATAAAGTAGCATTAAATGGAACTACTCTAGTACAAATACCTCAAAAAGTTAAAGTGACGGCATGATAAAACAACCGTTTCTTCTTCTTTGTTGCACAGCTGTACAGCAGTTCTAGTGAGAGCAGAGCTTCCTCAGGAGGACCAGAGGAGCCGAGCAGACACGGAGGAGCGGCGCCATCTACAGGCCGTCACACTGAAGGTCAGGAGGCCAAACACGAGGAGAGCGAAGAGGAAAGACGGAACTGTCCGGCTCCACAAACTGTGTCTCCGGGTGGTCCGGGCCAGACTCAACCGGAACAGGACCAGAACACAGGGTCCGGATGCACGTGGGTCAGCTGTCAGTGTGACTAGATATTAGTTTGTTTTCAATGACCAGACAGATCATTTTAAGTTTAGTCTGATTTAATTTATTCATGGACCAACAAACAACACCATTCCAAGGAACATATTTTTGTAAACTCTTATTTCCAACAAGATCACAAAAAACAAACCGACTGAAACAGAAAGTTTATAAATTTAAATGCCTAAAAACTGCTACGTTGTAATAAAAATGACCTGCGACAAATTGTAGACAAATCTTGATAAAGAGCTGAGTTTTAAAACTTTCCATGATCATACAACATGTTTTTATCTGCGTCATATAATAATCTATTTACTTAATATTGAACACTTTGGGTCTCCGTATAATATTGTAATATAATGTATTGATATCGTCCACATCAGAATCGTAATAGAACTCAGTTTTGACCGAATTGTTGGAAGAAACTTTTCCCTCAAGAATAACAAACCCCCTTTCACAGCAGATATTTTGACGTGTCTTAAAAGCAACAGCACAGGTAGGACTTTAATATTAGTTCATTCAGGTGTGCCAGTTCAAGAGCGCTGCTATCATGCATGCTAGCTTACTGGAATAACCTACCGGGACACTGAACACAACTGAAGGCACCATTACAGTGAATAGTTATATCTGTGCTTTCTTGTTTAACTCTAGTGATGGTTGTCGGGAATATCTAAACAAACACTGGATGAATTGCCATGAAATTTGATACAGACATTCATGGTCCCCAGAGGATGAATCCTACGATTAAATCATCCACTAACTTTTCCTCTTGTGCCAACATGAGGTTGACATATGTGGTTTTACGACTTTCTCCAAAACCAATGACATTACCATCGGCCTCAGTTGTACTTTTTATTCAGAGCTAATTAGCAAATATTAGCACGCTAACACGCTAAACCAAAATGGTGAACATGATAAACATCACCTGCTAAACGTTGGTATGTTAGCTTTGTTATTAGCATGTTGACATTAGCATTGAATATGGCTGTACTCGACTAAATGTCAAAATGTCTGCCATGAAAAGGGTCTGTGAGTTTGATATGGGTGTAACTTTTCCTTGAGATAATGAGTTTACCAACCTTTTTATGCAGTAATACGTCAGTAGTCTCCACTGTTTAAAGCCCTATTTGTGAATATTTTTAGGCTACTGTGTTGTATGAGTTGTATATAAATACAAATTATGTTATTAGCAAAGCTAAAGTATGAAAAACAATTATATAAATATCTGTAGGAAGACACTTGGTGAAATATTTGGTTTATGATGCAAGAACACACTGTACGACTTAAAAGAATAGTTTGATATTTTGGGATTTTTATTTCTGGCTGAGAGTGAGATGAGTAAATCAACAACACGTTGGGTCTGTATGCTGAATATGAAGCTATAGCAGGTTAGCTTAGCTCAGCACTAACAAATTGTTTTTACGCACTGTGTATGATGTCTGTATAGTAATAAAAAGCTCGCCAGTTAGCCTAGCTTAGCGTAAAGACTGGGATGAGTTGGCAACTATCCTAGCTTATAAAACAGCAAATTGTTGTTTTTACACTTGGGTTTTTATACGTATTATGTATGATGTTTGTACTGTAAATATGAAGCGAGCTGAGTAGCCTTGTTTAGCATAAAGACTGTAAGCTGGGTAGAAACAGCTAACGTTAGCTTGGCTCTGTACAATGCTAAAAGAAAACGAGCTACGAGCACCTCTAACGCGTATCTTTGTTTTAATCCGTACAAACAAATTGTGTAAAACTACAATTGCTGTAAATTACTTTATTTTAAGTTTTAGACAGAGCCAGGCGAGCTGTTTCCCCCTGTTTCCAGTCTTTATGCTAAGCTAAGCTAAGCCTGTAGCGTCATGTCACTAATAACCACCAGAGTGGGATCAATCTTTCCACTGAAAAAAAGTCTCCCAAAATGTTGATTCATTTATAAAAAAAATGTATAATGTCTTAAAAACACTATTTGTTTCCTGCCATTTGAACAGCAAATGCTACATGTGTTTAATTATGTATTGTCTTGTTGGTGTTTGTTTGTTTGACTAAGTAAAAGTAAAAAATAAAAACATAAACTGTTCTTTTATTCCACAAGAGAAACCCACAAAAAGCATCATCAATTAACCCACCACACATAACTAACACATAACTAATCGCTAAACTATAACACTGTTACTTGTTTGTTTGTTATATTCAGGTACAGTATTAGTTTAGTTAGTTCATTTAATATGATTCTATTTCATTATATATATTGTGCATTTTTATATCTAATATTTGTACTGTTATTCTTATTTTATATATTGTGCATTTGATATTTGCATTTTTATATTAAATATTTTTTAATCATTAATTCATTTCATAACTGTAGCGAAAACATGTCCCCTTGCGGTATTAGCCATCTGTCTGCAGCAGTGAGTAACAGGCCCGCTGTAATGAATATCTGTCAGGTAACTCAACTCCTCTCTGATGTCATGAGAAGTAATTGAAACCTTGCTGAAGGCTGAAGGCCGTGGAGCCGACCGGATCCCCGCCTCCCTCACCGGACAAACGCTCCGCTATGGGGAGGAGAAGCTCGGCTGTGGGAACATGGCGCACATACTCTGGATTAACTTCCTCCAGGAAAAAGTGAGCAGGATCTCTCCGTAGCGCACAAGTCTCCCCATCGTATCGATAAAGTCAAAGCGGATCAACTCCAGTCCTGCGGTGGAGGCTCGTATTGTGCTCTTGTTTTCTGGATGGTGTGTTTTTTCCTGTCCTGTCCTCACTGGGATGAACGTTTGTCGCTGCCGGATTTAGCCGAGAGCAGGATGGAAAAGAACAGAACGAGGAAAGAAAAGGTAAAAGTGGGGAAAACGAGCGCTGCGTGTTTTATCTGGTGGTTCCACGAAGCCGCCGCTGTGTCTGGTCCGGTGTGGGTGCAGCAGTGCGATCCTGCAGGAGGCTGAGAGAAGAAAGGAAAAGTTGGTTGTCATGATGAACTGGCATCCTGTAGGATTGATTTAGAAACCACTGGCTGGAGTTTGCACACATTAAACCTCCTCTCCCCCGTCACATATAACTACTTCTTCTTGTTTTCTCTATGAATTGATTATGTATTAACATAAGAAGAAGAACTAGTGATGAATGCCTTTATGACAGTGGTGGAAGAGGTAGTTACTCAGATGTTTTTCTCAGGTAAAAGTGCAGAACTACTCTGCTACAAGTAAAAGTATACAAGATTCCTCTGAATTATGAGTAGTATTAACAGCATGATATACTTAAAGTATTAAAAGTCCTTGTTGGGCACAATGGTTATTATATACATTATATCATTGGGAAAGCTGGAGTAAACTATTTCTGTGATGTGTGATTAGAAGTGTAAAGTAGCATACAGTTGAAATACACAAGTAAAGTTAAAGTACCTCAAGATTGCACTAAAGTAAATGTACTTGAGTACTTTCCACCAGTGCTTAATGAGTACTCAGTTAACTGTTATAGACAAAGAAAAGCATCACATTTGAGAGGCTGGAACCAGGAAATGAAGCCTATAAAGGACTGAAACCATCAGTCGATTATCAAAATATTCAATAAACTTCCTGTTTATCGACTAATCGATTAATCAACTTATCTTGTCAGCTCTAATATCACAGCTGGTAAAGGAGGAGCTAAATATGATCACAACTAATAACAGCGTGATGCCTTCAATGTCTCCCCCTACAATGTGACTGATATTAACAGATCAAAGCGCTGCGTTCAGGGACACGGCTTCCTCTCCTTCAGGTATTCAGCCCCCCGGTTTGTGTCGGTGTCTCTGTGTTGTTCTCCAGGAATGTTCTCCCTTTGACCCGGCAGAGAGTGAGACAGGAGACAGGGGAAGTGTGTGTGTGCGTGTGCGTGTGTGTGTGTGTGTGTGTGTAAATTCCCATTCACACTTTTTTCTAAACTACAAATACTCAATATAATACTTTACTCCACTACATCTCAGAGGCAAATATTGTACTTTTTTACCATATTGCAGTTTATTTGAAAAGTGAAGTTACTCTGCAGGTTCAGATGAATTATACAAAATATAATCAAAGAAAACTTCTTAAGGACAAATTTACAAGCTACCAAGCAGTATAATTTGAAAAATATAAATAAATCAATAAAGATTAGGCCTGCATTTAGCAGCTGTATTATTAAAATAATAATAATAATAATGTTCTGAAATGGGCTTTTCTGCAAAATACTTTCATTTTTGTTCCTTTAAGTATGTTTTGATGCAAAATACTTTTGTACTTTAACTCAAGACACATTTTAAATGCAGGACTTTTACTCATAACAAAGTTTTTTCCACTGTGGTTTCACTACTTTTACTAAACTGAAAGATCAAATTACTTCTTCCACCGCTGCATACATCAGCAATGACACAAACAACAGTGGAAATGTCCTGCTAGGTGACTTAGTGCTACTGTCAACTGTGTGTGTGTGCGTGTGTGTGTGTGTGTGTGTGTGTGTGTGTGTGTGTGGCAGCACATTTAATTAGCTGCTACATGAATCAAACAACAGACGCGTGACAAAACGACTCATCCAGATAGACGAGGTTACACTCAGTAGTTCCAGTTACAGATATTTGATACAGTTCACACTTGAAATCCATGTGAGGACATTTGAAGAACTGAACTGTTTTAAAGTCCAGTTAAAGTTTACTGAATAGAAAAGTATTCTTTTTTAACTTTATCTATATTTGATGGATATTTCATATTATATTCAATGTGTAACAGTAACAGTAGAGAGCAGCTAATGAACTGTGATTAGAATGAATTTTGAGCAGATTGTTTTACGTCAGAGATGAGTTTTCCTCTTATTTTTGGGAACAATCTGAATCGGCTTTCTTTAGAAGGAGCGGCTCGGTGCTTTAAAGCCGATATAATGAATATTGTTATATGAACAAAGGATAAAATGACTGCTGAAACACCGGGATTTATCACCTCACTCAGCTTCCCTCAGCTCTACGGAGCTTTATTTAGAGTTTCACCTCATTCGGTTTCTGTTTTCCTTCACTCTCGCTGCTCTCGTCCGTGTTGTTTTGGCAGCAGCAGGCCGCTGTTTTCAGAGAAAACCTCGCCGTACGATACCTGCTCAGCAGCAAAACAGCAGACAGACAGTTAGCTGGTGAACTAGCTTAGCATTTAGCAGCTAACGAGACAGATATTTCCCTCAGGAGGAGGAGGAGACCAAAACAGAGCTAAGAGAGAGAGAAGTACGACGCTGGAACAGACGTGTTGTCTGAACACGTTGGAAATCAAAAGTGTTTTTACCTGCTCGGTTCTCATTGAGACGGTGCAGGAGACATGATATTCTGAGACATGATATTCTGAGACATGATATTCTGAGACATGATATTCTGAGACATGATATTCTGAGACATGATATTCTTTAAATATTTTCAGACAGTGTCCCGTGGAAGACATTCATAGAGTTGTTTTGTTCACATGAAAATTGAGAGAAATAGTTGTGTAAATAATGAAAAAAGAGAGCAATAGGTATGAATTCATGTGCTATTCATCGTGCTGTAAAGTCCAAAAGTAAAAATTGGAATAAAGTCGGCATTTACCTTAAAAGCAACCGATTCCCTGATTGAGCAGCATCATCATCAGAGCAGTAAGCACAGAGGATTACGGCTGCTGGCACAGAGAACATTGTAACACAACAGTGTATACAACCTACTCAGTAACATAAACTGTGCGATTGCAAAAGTGCACACTTGAACTCAGTAATCGCTCTTCTTGCGCTCTATGTGTTCTAGTTCTACAGTAATCGGCTGAGAGATTTACGTCTGCGTTCCACACGCATGATGTGTGGCCGTCTTTGTTTATCTTCCAAACAACACAAAGGTAACATGTTACAAACAGCTCTGCTTTACATCACATGGTCATATTTGAACACGTGTTTCATAACAACGTGACACATTGATGAAACGCGATGGCATGCTGGAGAGAGCGGCTGAAAAATGGCCGCTGTCAGAGGACGGTGAATTGTGTGAATTTGCTCAGTGAGTTTATCGTCAGTGCGTCGCAGCGCTCTTCAGGGCCGACGCCACGAGGACCCTCAGGTCATGTGCTTCATATTATCTCCTCTGTCAATTTGGGATTTATTTGCAAGCATGCGAGTATTTCTTCACACCAGAATTCTACTCCCGGAGAAAGCTTTGTAGCAGCATTTATCTTTGCATTGTTCTTTATTCAAGAAAAACCTGAACAAGAAAAACATTGTTACAGAAATAAATACAAACAACATAAACAGACAAAGACAACTGTGTCACGCTCCAAAGGCTTAAAGACAATAAGATGCATAAACAGATGACTTACCAAAAATATATAAATGAGAGAAACCCAATAACTCTAGAGGCACATGCTTGTTTATGTTGGAATAAAATGGGAACATTTAATTCAAATGTAGAAGATGTGACTCAGTTATTTTACTTTGAGTGTAGTCGAGTTCATAAGCTGTTCTTCATTTGACAGAACTGCTCCACTTTAGATGCAACTACTGATTATTTGATATCATCGAATACTGTAATCTGCTGATTATTCTTTCGTGTAAATCCAGAAAATAAGTTTATAAATACTGACATTGACGTTCTTAAATAGTTTTGTTGGTTCAACCGGCCAAAACACAAAGATAAGAACTGATCAACTGATCAACTGATGATCAACATCAGCAACTCATGTTCTGCTAATCACTAAAACGCTCCTGCATTTAAATGAAACCTGCAGAAAAGTAATTTAATATTATATCATTAATATCTAACTTTATGAATGAAATCAGGAAAAATCTAAATATGTCAATGATTCAAACTATTTGAAAGAGTCTCTCTGGTGTTTGGGGGAAGAGTGGGATTTAGTCTTTGACCTCAGCACTTCCAGAGTCCTGGACTCTTAATTGAAGTATCAGGATTTCATCAGTTCACTGTTACAGCTCAGAAACACGTGCAGCTAAGACTTCAATCTCGCTTTGAACAGTCTGCATGGTTGATCGTCTCCAAATGAATCTCATCGCCATCTGTCAGAGGCGCACTTAATGAAACGAGCCGAGAAGCAGACAGTGAGGAGAGAAGTCGTCTTTATATTCACGGGATGAAATAGTTATTGAGCCAAAGTACAGATGCTCGCTGGCAAATGTGTTGTTAGCTCCAGAAAACATGGAAATAAAGAAAAACGTGCAGAGCTCTGCCATGTTTGAAAGATGTTGGTCTGAATATTGACTAGCTGTTATTGATGAGCTATATTGATTAGCTAGCTCGCTGCAGCCGCTAAAGGTTCTCACGGTGCTTTTATAAATACTGTGAACGTATGAAAACCTTCAGGGCTCCTTCGGGAGGGTGTCTTAAAGAGAAAGGCGCTAAAACGGAGCGATTCAGACGGAGGGGCAGTACAGGTGTATTCCGACCGACAGTGTGAGAGAAATAAAGTCTTTTCTGAACATTTAAAACATGTAAACATGTTCTGGTAGAAACTCAAAATGCATCTAAGTTTGAACCTGAAAATGAGAATGTCTCCTTTAAAGTCGTCATTCGCCAACAAAGCTGAAAATGACAAGTCCTTGTCTACTACAGCCGGACGTAAAGGACCTATTTCTTTCCAAAATCACCAAAAATGTTGAGCGGTTATCATTGTACTCTGCATGGTAAAAATTCAGTATTTCTTCCCACTAGAACTGTATTCCTGTTGTTTTTTATTTAACCAGGTGAGAGTCTTGTTGGGATCAAAGTTGATTGAATTGTCACATAACATCCAAACTTAAATAACGCCAATTCCGTAGATAACTTAACCCAAAACCTAACGAAGTCATTTTTTTCTCTAAACTTAAATAGTTTCCTGTGAACAGGGACCTTTATTTTGAAAATACTGTATGCATGTAAAGAGCGCAAATAGACACGTGTAGCTGGACTTTCATTGGAAAAAACACACAACAATGAGTAGTAACATATTCGTAAGATGTCATGCAAAGAGGATAAGCTGCTATATTTCGGTGTGAAGCAGTGACACGTACTTGTTTTTCTCGTGCACTAGTTTCCTCAATAAAGTTTCTTCTCAGTAAACTTTCTTTGCTCTCTGTTCAGTGTTAGCTTGAAGTGGTCTCAACCTGCACACAGTCGATGCCTGGTGGCGTCTTCTGCATTAGTTCTCATGTCACACTCCTGAGACTGTGCGAACATCCTGAAGTTTTCTTGCAGTTTTATGTAAAGTGAGTCGCGTTGAGCTGTCCTCGCCTCCCGCTCAAAGCCGTTGGGGTGATGCATTTGCAAGTTTTAGGAATCCCTCCAGTCTGCATATTTTAAGTGTGTGTGTCTGTGTGTGTGTGAGGGGAATAGAGAGAGAAAATGAAGGCCTTGGCGTAAGCTCTGGTGAAAGGACACATTTGGAAACACCAGATCAGGGAGGGAGGCGGCGTCTCGACGTGAAAGCTGCAGAGAAGGAAACCTCAGTGAGCACATTTGACACAAAGTTTGAATGAGAAGAACAGAAGAACATCTGAGTCTCGGTCTGACTCCTTCTCTCTCTGCGTCTCAGAGGAGTTCACTCCGTTACCACCGAGCAGAGCAGAGAAGTGCACGCAGCAGTTTGGTGTCCCATTTGCTGGCAAACTACAGCATCGTATCATGCAAATCAGGCTGCTGAAGTTTCAGTGTCATCCTGTTCTTTTATTTTTTTTATAATTTATGTAACTGCAGCCAGAAGCACATTCACTGGCTGTCTCGCTTGTTTCAACAACACTATGAGCAAAAGGCCTTTTCTCTTTGGGTCAGTCTTATATAATCATTTTAACCTGAATGAGACACGATCTTTGTGTAACTGCTTCAACACACATCTTTGGCATTTTTGTACTTAAATTTCTTTCAATGAAACTAATATAATATATATATATATATATCTATATATCGTTGTAATCACTACATGCCAAAGACTCGTCTGTTAGAACCAGTTTGAAGTTTTCCAGTTTCCCAATATGAAAGTTGTTTCTGTTGATGGGATAATTGTTGAAGAAATGAACCAACGTCTGCTCTCCTTGTCCTCCCTTTCTGCTCCTCAGTTCTCTCTGTTTGGTTCTCGCTCCACCAGCAGAACCACCAACCCTCCTCCCTCTTCCTCCTCCTCCTCTTCCTCCCCCCTGATCCCTTCAGCCCCGTCGGTGAAAAGGGTCGACCGTCCGGCCGCCCCCCCCAGTCCGTCAGGCCTCAGCAAAGCAGAGTTCCTTGAGCGAGTGCGCCGCAGTAACCAGGCCTGCCAGCAGGGGGAGTACGCTCTGGCTGTGCGTCTCTACAGCGAGGCCCTCACCGCCGACCCACAGAACTGCATCCTGTACAGCAACCGCTCCGCCGCCTACCTCCGACTGGGTCAGTACAGCACCGCTCTGGACGACGCTGTCAAAGCACGCCTCATCAACCCCAAATGGCCCAAGGTAAGAGCCGCGGAATAATAAACTTCCGTCCTCACAGGAAACAGCTTAGTTAGGTTTAAGCAACACAACTTCTTGGTTAGGTTTCGGAAAATATCCTAGTTTGGGTTGAAATAACTACAGAAGTGGTGTTAGTTAAGTATGGACGTTACGTGATGAATAAATCAACGCTGACTTATCGTTTCACACACGAGAGTGAAGCCAAAGCTTCATGTGTTAAAGCTGCATTCTCTCTAGTGTCCACCAGGGGGCGACTCCTCTGGTTGTATAGAAGTCTATGAGAAAATGACTCTACTTCTCTCTTGATTTATTCCCTCAGTAAACATTGTAAACATGAGTTTATGGTCTCAATCTCTAGTTTCAAGTCTTCAACACAGGATGATGTTGCTGCATGCTTGTGTTTGTCCTGACAATCTGTAATTGGCTGCTCGGAAAAAAAGCAAGTCCGTATTTCCCGTCTTTGCCTCCTGGATTCTGTCGGCAGCTTGTTTGTGGTGTAGTTTGGATTGTCGCCGGTGTACGGCGGGCTGAACACGATCCCTCCATTCAGACAACACGTTGTGCTTTTAATGTTGAGCTTGTGCTGAACACTCTTTCTTTGTTTGTTTGACAAGTGCATTTGAAATGGGTACAGCACACACACACACACACACACACACACACACACACACATACATAACTCAGCATAATGTGTAAATATGCTGGCGCTGAGAGATCCAGTGTGATGACAGAGAGCTGAACAAGGAGCCAGACTACGATGTTTGCTGACGCATCCGTGCTTTCAGTAGCTGCACATCATCAGAGGAAGACAATAATGAAGACGTAGGGTCGGACAATATGACATATAGGACATATATATCTGATATGTACTTATCATCCATTTGGGGGACGCTGTGGCAAAGAAAGAAAAGTCTCCTTCCCTTTCACTCCTGGGATGAAATAGATGTGAGGTGGTGCTTCATCAGCAGGTGCACATAAGAGCACGTTTAATTGGTCCGTGAGTCAGAACCATTGATCCAGTAATACTGTAGCTGTGCTTCCAAATTGTTGCTCAGAACTGATATCTGGTCGGTAGCTTCTTATTATTTATGGTTTATTACGATCAAGAAACGTTGCGTGTGCATCGTACAATTAATCAAGTTCTGTACTTAAGTACAATTTTGAGGTACCTGTTCTGGTGGCACCAGAGTTTTAAACTACTGCAACTCACGTTGCCACAGTTTCACGAGCGTGTCGGAGAACTTGAGTGCAGGACTTTTACTTTAGTATTTCTACGCTGTGGTATTGATACTTTTACGTAAATGTGCTAAACACGAAATTCAGAGCAGATCTATTGCCTCCACTGGGCTCTCAACATGGCGACGGCTGAGCCAGCAGCTAGCGGCTAGCGGCTAGCGGCTAGCGGCTAGCGGCTAGCGGCTAGCGGCTAGCGGCTAGCGGCTAGCAGCGGTAACATCTGCAAAGTAAACAAAGCACAGTGAAGCTCTGATAAAAACACACACAGAGTGACTTCATCCTCTGCTCAGGTACACGTTACTACTTTACGAAGATAATAGTTTGCTGCTACATAAATCCTCTGAATATCTAATTTAGCATTTACCTTTTATGTAAAAGATCTGAGTACTTCTTCCACCACTGGTGCCTTGATTTGTGATGATATATTCTGATTTACATACACGGTGAGATTGCCTGTGAAGTTGTGACATAAAATGAACTTATAGCTTTAATTTCAAGTGACGTGTGAGAGAGAATTATTTCAAAAAACGTGCAGTATTTCACATTTCCAGCAGATTTAGCAGAAAAACATCAAGTACTTCTTTACACTTGAAGTGGCTCTTTACATCTACCACTAAGTGAAGGGGGGGAGGGGGGGGGGGGGGGGGGGACGTCTGGACGTCTGGACATCTGGGGCCGGGCCAGCTTCGACTTCCTTTCTCTGTGCGAAAGAATGGACGGAAGTGGTATTTTGTGTGTGTGTGTGTGTGAGTGTGTGTGTGTGAGAGAGAGCTTTGCACGGCTGTTATTTTGTTTTTCAAACCCTGGCGAGGCCTTGGCCTGAGTTTAGCATTTGAAGACAATAACAGAAGCAGCATTCCTGTGTGTGTGTGTGTGCGTGTGTGTGTGTGTGTGTGTGTGGGGCTTGCATAGTGGCGGTGTCATTGCTGCTACTTTCTCCGTGGGTCAAATGCAAGGTGGAGACTAATGAAGTAGCAATGAGAGCGAGTCCTTCAGAGAGCGACGTTTGCTTCTGCTTCGCTTCTCTCTTTCTGCTCTTCGCTCTCGCTCGGCTTTGCTCGCTTTCTCTTTTCTTTTATTCTCTTCTGTTTGCCTCCCACAGTCTGTTGGCACAACACACACTCGCTGTATCACACACACACACACACACACACACACACACAACGCGGTCATGGGAACTGGAGGGTGTAACTGGTCGAAGGTTGTGTATGTTTGTGTGCTTCTCTGGATATCGACGCGGTGCAGAATTACTCAACGTCTTTGCATTTTAATGTTGTTTTCTTCTCGTTTTGTGCAGCTTTATCTTTTTTTCTCTCCTTTTCATTTGTCTGTCGGTGCATTCAGTGTCGACGCTTTGAGAAAAAGCCTTTTTGTTTCTTTGTGATTCAAATGAAAGTCGCAGAAGTGAAACTGCTGCAGGAGCGGAAAGCCTTTCTTTTGTCGCGGCTGAGTGTTTTTCTCCCACAGACCGACTGTTTGTGTTTGAATGTTCTGCTGTCATCCGCACACTCGCTCTGTGTGGTTTTTGAGAAAGCGTTAGAGCCCCCCCCCCCCCACACACACACACACACACATACAGGTGCATTTATTGAGATCCTGAAGCTCAAAGCAGTCTGGGAAACCTTTGCCTCTTGTAAGAAATTTGAGCAAAAAACTGTGTGTTTAGTAGATATAATAAAAGTGTTTAATAATTCATAATTAGGAATGCATAATTAAGATAAACATGAAGTGTTTTAGGATTAGTAGCTAAAAGACATGTAACTTCTGCCAAGTTGCAGAAGTTTAGCTTTTATATGAAGGATTATCATAGAAGGGATTAAGCAATAACTGACAGTCATTTGAATGTGTTAGCAGCTCAGGGAGAGAGAGTCGTGGAGACAGGCGTTTACAGAAGTGCATAGAGAAGTTAGCCAATAGAAATTGAGATAGACGGAAGGGGAGGAGTTGCGAACGGATATGTGGGCGGGATATAGAAAAGTGTTTTCTCTTCCTGTTAGGTTACGATCCAGAACAGACGTGTTTACTGGGATCGGGAAGAGTTTTTCCAAAGTGGGCGAATAGTGTATTATTTCATGAGATTAATGTACACCATTGTATAACTGTAATTGCAACAGCAGGATTAAAATCCTTCTTGACGGTAAACCAGTTTCGGTAACGTTTTTAGCGCCGTGTGACTGAAAAGCTATCAGTCCACGTGTGCTGGCCCGCTCCACTTTCATCGTGAGGAGATTTTTCCCTCCACACTCTCCACATTGGCTTTGTTGGTCTCACAAATAAAGACGTGTGTTTGTCCCGGAGAGGAGGAAGGAGGCAGTGCAGCAGATGTGTGATCTGTTTCAGGATAAGCAAGCTTGAAGTGTTCCTGACGTTACACCCCCAGCTAGTACATCG
Organism: Ophthalmolycus amberensis; assembly: GCA_024529925.1. NCBI lineage: Eukaryota > Metazoa > Chordata > Actinopteri > Perciformes > Zoarcidae > Ophthalmolycus > Ophthalmolycus amberensis. The sequence goes on along the minus strand of JAFEUB010001143.1, from coordinate 221,994 downwards.
GGGTGGGGGCCATTTTCCTGAGCTATTTGAGGACTCAATCCTCCAACAACTGACTAATTCTGGTCACAACTTCGACCCATCAACTCTCTGAACTGATTAGTGAACAGCTGCATATTTCCACTTCCCATTCCTTGGGAAGGTTAAAGGGTAGGCTCACCCAAATGACCAAAATCAAAAGAAAGATATTCCTCACTTACCTTTGGTGATATAGAGCCGTGTGAATAGTTTGGTTCCATGTGTCCAGCTTTTTCAGATATCCGAGATTTCTGCCGCCAGAACCGAAACAATCAACAGTTATGATCAGTGATCGATTGTTTTAGTTGTGCAGCATTCGAACGCTGCTTTTTCTTTGTAGATTGATGATAGTATTTCTTATGTATATAACATATAAAAAGTCAATATTATTTCTGGTAGAAGTGAATTCTTTATTTATCCTGGAGGATCCCATCGAGTTTTAAAATCTGTTTTTCTCGGCCAAGACGCAGCATAAAGGTTTCACACAAACAACATTAATATTCCAAAAGACAGATCTGTCAGAACCAGACCAGAACTTCCTGTCTGGCTAAACATCTGTCAGCAGTAAGTTGAGCTGATCCTCTTCATGGTGAGGGTGTGAGTTAGGGTTAACACCCCAAACATTCTGCTCTGGCAGTGAGTGGAGCTGGAACCGGTGCCGATCATCGGTGAACGGGCTTCATGCTCTGAAGTGGAGGCCAACCAGATGGCAGCCAGCTACGCCTGTTTACGCAGAAGGCCGCGGAGTCGGCTCAGGCTTCCCCTGTCATTAAGAAAGCATCTCCCACTGCAGAGAGAGAGAGAGAGAGAGAGAGAGAGAGAGAGAGAGAGAGAGAGAGAGAGAGAGAGAGAGAGAGAGAGAGAGAGAGAGAGAGAGAGAGAGAGAGAGAGAGAGAGAGAGAGAGAGAGAGAGAGAGAGAGAGAGAGAGAGAGAGAGAGAGAGAGAGAGAGAGAGAGAGAGAGAGAGAGAGAGAGAGAGAGAGAGAGAGAGAGAGAGAGAGAGAGAGAGAGAGAGAGAGAGAGAGAGAGAGAGAGAGAGAGAGAGAGAGAGAGAGAGAGAGAGAGAGAGAGAGAGAGAGACAGACAGACAGACAGACAGACAGACAGACAGACAGACAGACAGACAGACAGACAGACAGACAGACAGACAGACAGACAGACAGACAGACAGACAGACAGACAGACAGACAGACAGACAGACAGACAGACAGACAGACAGACAGACAGACAGACAGACAGACAGACAGACACTCTGGACCTGAAGCGGTCCTCTGAGGAAGGTTCCCCACATGACAGAGTTCAGCAGTGTATAGTAATCTGAGAGCAGATGCTCTCATGTCTGGGGTCCTCCTCCGGTCACGTGACCCGACCCTGGACCGCGTGGGTGTGACGGTGACGTCGTGTTCGTGCTACGTCTGAGATGGTGTCACGCAGAACTCGGCGGTGTAATCCAGGACTCACTGCGGAGTGTGAGGAGAGACAATGAGTCTCCAGCAGGGAGACGTTTCACTTCACTTACTGTGTGAACTCAATGCGGCACATTTTACATCCACAGAGGCTGAAGAAAGAACTTTAAACTCACTGAATCAGAGCTACAACTATTAGTCCATTAACTCACAGAACATTAGCAACGTTTAACTGTTTGACTGAAGTAGAGGTGGCCAAAATGTAAATAACTTAATATATATGTTGAGATGCCTTCTATTCTTAAAACCAGCGTCGCTTTAGCGCTCTGTCGTTTCATAAGTTTCCCAGAAAGTGTCCAGAACAGAATGTGATTTGGTGCTAATTATAATGAGACAAAGTTCAGAGACATTTAGTTAGAACTGAGCTGTGTTGATTTTATAAACAGTGGTTGGCTTCGTTGAAGGAAATGCTCCATATATGTATATGTGTATATATATATATATATATATATATATATATATATATATATATACATATATATATGTGTATATATATATATATATATGGTGGGGGGGGGCGGACAAAGAAGTCACAAGGTCCTCAACAAAAAAACTCAAAAGAAAGAAAACCTTAAATATGTGATGGCTGTGTTTATATGTATATATATATATATTATTAATTACACTTTATTATTAATACACTAACATGACTTAAAACGATGTCTTTACCTGATACTTTATGATAGATAGATGTTGTATTTGACTCTGTGCTTTATTCACTTAGCAGTGTCTTATTTTAGGAGAAATCATAATCTATGTAGCGTCTGCACTGAGCGTGATGCTTCCTCCTCTCTCTCTTAGCTCGACATTACAAAGATTATGTTTAGAGTTAGTGAATCCAACTGAAACCCTAAACATGTGGGGTTCAAATGAATGATTTTGTTATGTCCCAAGTGGAAATTGCACCCTTGGCTGTAATTAATGAATTGAAGGTGGACTGTAATGGAAATAGTTGCCACGACGGCACCAACAACGTCTCTTCTTTCACTCACTACCTGAATCCACACAAGTGGATTAAACCCTATAATTAGCTCCAAATTACAGACTTTCTTTTCTATTTTTCTTCCAGGAAACTTCAAAATAAAGCGTTCGCTACCAAACCTGCACTATTGAGTCATGTGGAAAATCAAAGGATGTGATGAAACGTTGGTTCTCCGCCACTAGAGGGCAGCACTGACGTGCTATGAAGCCGCTCGGTATCCAAACCGCAGGGAACTCAAACACAACTTTCCCTTTGTTACATCAGGCCTCTCATGACCCGCATCACATGAGGCTCATGCAGCTCACCACCATGCACGATGCATGTAATCCCCCTAGACTGCTGCACAGTGCGTCACAGATAGTGGCTTTGCTTTAATAGCTGCTCTGTCAGCCTGCTGGAGGTGTGAATGACCATTATCGCTCTTTAAGTGGTTTAAATGATCTTTTCTCTCCTTCGTTTCTTCTTCTCTTCCCTTTTCCTACCTTCCTTATCGCAGCAGCAGATGAAGCTCCTTCCCGCAGCCTCCCATCTGTGATAACATGTTTGCTATAAAAAGTGCACATCAGCAGCAAAATAACCGTCTCTCACACCCAGACTCTCGCCTGCAGAGCGTAATGACTTTTGATTTTCGCCCAGAAGTGGAGCGGGCCTAATTGTCTGGTATTAATCGTGAGACATATGCTCCTTCGTCTTTCTTCTGCTTGGCAGTGTTGGTTCACACACTGCTGTAAGACATCAGCCAGACTCGGGCCAGACTGCTGTCTCAGCAACCATCCTGAGCTATGGAGTCTTTATATATACATATATATATATATATATATATATATATATATATATATATATATATATATATATATATATATATATATATATATATATATATATATATATATATATATATATATATATATATATATATTTCACCCCATCTTTATCCTCCTCCCTCTGCGTTCGTCTCTCTCGCTCACTGCCGGGTGCCTCAGCAGAGAACTGCAGAGGAAGGAGAAAGATAACAGCAGAGGCAGACAATGAGAGAGTGACTCGGTGTGGACTTGACTGTGGCGTGGTGTGACTGTTATCAGAGTGTGAACGAGTGAAAATGAATGTCACAGGATGAGGATTTAGGTCTCGGCTCATACGCTCAGCCTCCGCCCGGTATTAGCAGCAACTGACCGGAGCATCAGCAGCTGATGGCTGGATTTTAAAGGCTAGTGTCAGTTTATTACAACCGTGGGTCTTATTCTGGTGCTTTTGGACGTCATTTCTGATCAGCTATACATCTCAACGTTTGAAGGAGCCAGAACTTATTTGGAGGATAAAACAAATAAACGGAGAAAATGTAATATTCAAACTTTAAGCTGCTGCAAACATCCATCACAATTTCAGGTTCCTGATACAACTTGACCTGCCTGCAGAGAGAGCATATTCCCAATACTTCGGGTGCACTCTCTTTTTAAAGTGTTGGTCTGACTGCACCAGAGTCTATTACCAAGCTGGCAGCTCTATGAGGCCATGCTTAGAAACAGCAGTGCTTTGAGCTAAGTGCTAACAACATCAGCATGCTCGCATGCTCACAATAACAATGTTAAAAGCGCCCTGTGGTTCCATTTAAAGTTTCCTTTTACAGTCCGTGTTACTCACCAAAACACATTGAGTGTATCCTCGAGGCATAACAAACGTATTGAATGCATTTGCTTACGCATAAAACATTTGCAAAAGTATTTTTTTTACTTCATATCTTCAACATTTTGCAGCGTTGTTCTTCTTCTCTGCCTTTTATTGATGTGGTTTGTTGGTGTTGTACCGTTGGCTGTCGATCAGTGAAACACTATGAAACCGTTGCCAGGAATCACATCACCTGCATGCTGGGGAAAAAAATAAAGTGGTCAGAAACTCCACAGGGTGCCATTGACATACGGATGTTTCAAGTCACCATTTTTGTTTAGCGTGTTAGCATGCTCACAGTAGCACTAAACACAAAGTACAGCTGAGGCTGATGGGAATGTAGTTTTGAAGAAATTTGGTCATAAACGAGAGTTTCGGACACATTTTGACTTCATGATGGCGCTGCTGTAGATGGAAGGTCAGGGGATTACTGTGATGATTCATCCCCTGGGGGACATGAACACATTCGTAGAAATCCATTGAATAGTTTGTTAACACATTTCCCTCTGAAGTACTCAACTCCGAACTCAAGCTCATGGTGGGGCAAGAGGAAAAGTTATGTTTTAACCAAAGTCAGTAGGATACATCCTCTGGGGACCCTGAATGTCTGCACACAATTTCATGGCAATCCATTGAATAGTTGTTGACGAATTTCCCTCTGAAACACATCTACTCAACTCCGAACTCAAACTCATGGTGGAGAAAGAGGAAATGTCAAGGGATCACCTAAGTCAGCATGATTCATCCTTTGGTGACCATGAATGGACACAATTTCAATCCATCTTGTAGAAGTAGAGATGTTTCACTAAATAAATGAAAATATGTTTGACCTGATGGTGGTGCTAGATGAAAAGGCAGGAAGTTAGTTCAGTGGAGATCAAAGATTCCTCCTCTGGGGACCATCATTTCATGGCAATCCGGTTTAATAGTTGTTGTCAAATTTTGCTCGAAAACACTTCACCTCAAGTCTGAACTCAAACTCATGATGGAGCACGAGTAAAAGTTGAGGGATCCCCAAAGTCAGTAGGATTTGTCCCCTGGAGACCATGAATGTCTGTACGAAATTGTAATGCAATCTATCTTGTCGAGATGTTTGGCTGACTAAATAAAAAAATATTTGACCTGCTGGTCGTGGTCGATTACAATTCAGGAAGTTGTTTCAGTGTAGATCAAAGATTGATCCTCTGGGGACCATGAATGTCTGTACACAATTTCAAGGCAATCCATCTTGTAGATGAAGAGATGTTTGGCTGAATAAATGAAAAACATATTTGACCTGCTGGTGTTGCTGGATGAAAGGCAGGAAGTTAATTAAGTGTATATCAAGGATTCATCCTCTGGGGAACATGAATGTCTATAATAAATTTCATGGCAATCCATTCAATAATTGTTGACAAATGTCGCTGTGAAACACCTCCCCTCAAGTCTGAACTCAACCTCTTGGTGGAGCAAAAGGGGAGTCATCCTCTGGGGACCAGCATTTGTTGAGGTAATGCCTTCCCTAGAAACATACGGCCCAAGTTGTGATGAAACAGAATCATCCTTTTGGTTTTCGTCGTGACCCCTCGTCCCCCTCATGACTGTAAATACTGGAGCTTCATGCTTTGCTTTGGGAATTGTTTCGTCCTTGTCGTGGATCTTGGGATTTCCTGGTTCCCTCTCAGGATTTGGGAGCAGAGCAAGTCTCAGAGTAAAGGAGCTGCAAAGCAAAACAGAAAGAAGAGAGGCGAGATAAGCAGAATGAACCACTAATGACAGGGTGTGTGTGTGTGTGTGTGTGTGTTGCTATTTGCAGACGGGAGGTTGAGGTTAATGAACGATCACATATTTGGGACTCTGATGTCTGTGGAGGAGGGTCGAGCTTCAAAGAGAGCACTTTCTTTGAATGTGATAGGGGAAGTGTGTGTAACACAAGCAGGGTTCATATCCCAGCGTATGGCCTCCATTTCTTTTCTCTTTTTATTTAAAAAGTGCACTTAAAATGATTGAACAGCCTCATAAATCAGAGGCAACATCTTCTGTCAGTCATCAACTGGACTCTTCATCTCATCGTGATGCTGCAAAAAAGATCAAGATTATAGGGTTGGACAATTATGGTGATCATTCATACTGATCAAGAGGTAATTATAAATAACAGTAATTATTAAAAGGGTGCACATTCTTTTTAGAAAGTGTAGAAGGCAAAGTCCAGCTGAGGCTGATGGGGACGTCATTCGTGCGTCAGGTATTTGTTCACAAACAAAAGTATTGGACAAATGACCAGATGAAGGCGCTATGTGAAGCGTTAATGCATCCTCAGGGGGACATGAACCAAATGTAATGCTACACTAGCGTCACAGCTTTGTGGATGGCAGTGGTGGTCGGTTGGTCCACCACTTTGATCCAGACTGAAATATCTCAACAACTATCAAATGGATTGCTATGAAGTTTGGTTCGGACGTTCATGGTTCCCAGATGATGAATCCTAATGACTTTGGTGATCCTCTGACTTTTCCCTCCAGTGCCACCGTGAGGTTGACAATTCTGGAATTTGAGTTAAATATCCCGACAACTATTACGGTAGATGGATTGCTATTCAATTTGTTTAAAACATTCATGTTCCCCTCAGGATGAATTGTCCGTGGAGCGCCATCATCAGGTCTTAAATGTGTCCATTTGGTTTATGACCAAATAAAAATGAATGCGTTTTAGTCTTAATTAGGGCTAACGTGCTTTACTAAGATGGTGAACAGAGTAAACATTCCTGGACATTTACACCGTCAATTTGAGCACGTTAGCATCCTGCTGTTAGCATTTAGCTCAAAGTACAGCTTCCCATGGCTGTAGATGAGTCAATGGAGCTCAATGGCACAGAGGGCGCTTTTTATGGGATTTGTTGACAATTGTAAAAATATACAGCCTTATCCGTTAAGGTGATTCATTTTTCTCAATGAGGAAGTGAATCACCGTCATGTTGTGTTTGAGCTAAAACTGAAAAACTTTAAGATACAATTAAGTTTATTCCAGCTTTTCTAGGTCAGGTTATAATTGCCCCGTGATTTCCTCTTCATCCACCATCATGCCTCAACTTAAACCTTCCCCATCAGCACGGAGGCCCCTTCATGTCGCCCGCACTAAACTGACTTGTTCCAGTGGTGTGTGTGTGTGTGTGTGTGTGTGTGCCCTGTCACCATGGCAACAATGGTTCAAATTATGGATTATCTTTGTTATTTTGTGAAATGGTTCTCAGGGTTTCAGAGCTCAGATGACTCGTGTGTGTGTGTGCGTGTGTGTGTGTGTGCGTGTTTGTGTGTGTGTGTGTGTCATGGTCTGAGGAGATGAAAATCACTTCAAACATGGAATTCAAAATGTGAGTTGTGGCCTTCAGTTGCTTCCCGAGGGAGATGGATAGTTATTGTTTTTTGTATCCATTGTTTTGTCCGTGTTCTGTGTTCCCGTTTAAAATCTTTCTGTCTGACATCTTAAACACAACTTAACATGGAAACACCAAAAGGATTATTAAAAAATACTTTTAGACTTTTAGCAGGGTTTTAGCATGGGTCAAGAAAGAACCGATTCAGTTTTGGAACGGATCACGGGGCGGATACACAAATAATATTTCACTTATGGAAGTGGCCTTGGCTGCTGGAGGTCTGTGACAGTCTGTAATCTTTTTTACCGATGATTAAACCGGGAGAGTTTCATGCCGATCCAAGCAGTAGGAATTTTAAGATTTAAAATCTATATTCGTCGCATTCACAACGATGACAATGGAGCAGACGTTCTCAGGCTTCCTCCAACAAATGCTGCTACAAAAGGTGTGAAAAGAAAAAAGAAAAAATAGTGCAAAAGTTAAAATATAATAATTAATTATAGTATACATAAAAAAATATAATATATATAAAATATAATATTTATGAGATAAAATATATTGGACAAAGAATAAACTATAGAATATATAACATAAAATAAAAAATATATAAATTAAAATATAATCTTTATGAAATAAAAAAAGTCATTATTTAAATTAAATTAGATTAAAATAAATATAATGTAAAATATATGGTATATAACTAAACCGTTATATATGTATAAAATAGAAAGCAACATATAAAATAAAATATAATATAAATTTAGATGAATAAAAACATGTTATGTTATATATAGACAGATAGATATATAGATAAATACAATTACAATATAATACTGTGAATATCCTATACATGAAAACTGTGGTGAAGGTAAAGGGCTGTCAGTCACGTAACAATGCCCCCCCCCCCCCCCAACCAAAACATCCAAATATAGGAAAACTAGAAAAGGTTCCTCTCTGTGAGAGTGTATGAAAACCCCGTGCACGGCCGTGCACGCTCTCGTCACCATTAAACCAAACAGAATTGCAGGCTCATCTGTTTGGCTGGGCCTCAGCCACACTGTGCCAGGCGGCCGGCCTCAGCGGGCATATGTGCCACCAACTGTCTGTCGGAGCTCCGGAGGCTGGCGTCCACCACGAGCATCGACGATAACAACAGAATACATAAAGAATGACCCGGCATACATGTTGATTCTTCATCTGCTTAATGGGAAAATGTTGAAGAATCAAGCATCAAAGGATTAATGAACGCAGCACTCAGCAGTTTCACAATCAGATAATTCTCCCTTATCTTTAATAAACCCCAAAAAATGAAATTACATATTCATGGTTTTGAGTGAAACTCTTCAAAAGCAGCATGTGCTTTTCTTTTTTTCAGAAGACGCCGCAGGCAGAATAATCTGAATGAAATACGTAATCAAATATGCAGCTTTTCACATGTCGAGTACTCACTGATTACACAGAATCCACCGGGAAGATTCACGTCATATTTCATCTGTAATGAATGTTTGAATTGAACTTCTCTCTTTATTTACCAGCCTAGTCGTCTGTGGCATGTTTCATTTATGTTTCTCTGTAAGAAGGAAACACACGGCAGTTTAATTTACATTAATAAAGCAATGAAACGGAAACACTGTGGATCAATCTGCCAATTATTTGTCTTGTTTGAAAGTAAACTGAATATCTTTGAAGTTTGGACTGATGCTCCGACTAAACAAGACATTTTGAAGACGAATAGAAGAATATTTTGGGGTTTTTGGACCGTCGGTCGGACAAAACAAGACGTCAACTATTGTGATTTTCCTTTTACTATTTTCATACATTTTATAGACAAAACAACAAGTGAACTTTAAATAAAATTGATAATAATCGGTTTGAAGAATTCTTCACATAATGTTGAAAATGACTGAATGCTTCGCGCCCTCATTAATCTGTTAATTGCGGAATAACAACCTTCGTTCCAAAGGTGTGAATTTCTCGGACACGTTCATCAGCACCTTCTCTGCTGTTACCTCCTCCTGCTCCTCCTCCTCCTCCTCTTCCTCCTCTTCCTCTTCCTCCTCCTCCTCCGAGTGTTATCTCAGCTGGTTAAATGTGACCTTCACCAGAGTCCTGAGGGAGCAGAGCGAGCTCGGTGCTCAAGCTCTCCACCAGCACACGGCGGGTAATATGGTGGGATATCTCCAGTGTTAAAGAGCATCATATGCACAATCTAACACAACCTTGCCATGAGGCACGGACACTGTGAGTTAGACCAGGAAGTGCACCACGGTAACACCTCTCATTATGGGATTTATTTCCTCTCGGACACATAAGAGCCTGGACAGTGTTGGAGTGTTACACAGCGCTGTTATTATTACTGTGTGTGAGTGTGTGTGTGTGTGCACAGGATCAATACAATCTGTGTAGGATGATAACACTGATACTGTTGACTCCAGGTCGACCTGATGAGACTCCAACATTCAGAGGACAATCATCATCTCCTGACATTCACACACACACACACACACACACGCATACACACACACACACACGCCTATAATGTACACGTTTAGTATTTCAGCTCCGTTCATGGTGATCTTGCTAATACAAATAAATCAAAATTAAAAAATATTTTTTTATTTATAATAATAATAATAAGATTTAACCAGTCATATGGTGCTGATATCAGTCCTTAGACGGAGACAATCAACTTTTAAAAGTGACTAAAAACCATGAAAATGATCCTTTGATTTAAACCTTGAGAGGACTTAACTTTTCATTTCAAGTGGAAATATTTTTAACTGCATATAATCCATTTAAATACGTTAATATCTTACAGTCCATTCATTTGTCCACAAAAATGAAGGTCCTCAGGAGTTTTTTTCGGGAGTTTTTACTCCTTAAAACACTGTAAACTTATAATCCGTTTAAATACCTTCATACATCAGTTCATTCATTCATTCATTGTTTGTCTCTGAATGTAAAGGTGAATATTCACTGTGACGTCATGACTTCCTGAGGCGGCTTCCATCTGAACATGTGGGACCTTCAATCAATCAATCTATCACCCGAGAGGTTTTTATCCCCCCCCCCCCCCCCCCCCCCCGATCCTTCCTGGAAGAGATCGATGTCAAAAGATCTGTTACTAAATCAATAATTGATATTCAGACACGCTCACAGCTGCAGATCTGATCAGCAAACAACTCTTGACCTGCATGTTGTGAACATGGTGTTTCACCTCCGAACTCTTGACCTGCACATTCACAGCCGTGTGTGTGTGTGTGTGTGTTTAATTTAAATTCAAATAGTTTTGATTGAATCATTTTTGAGCTTCCTTGTCGTTCACAGATATTTAATATTATTTATTCGTTTTATGATAATTCATCAAACATCTTGTAACTAACGGTTCCTCTGATGCTGGAGTATGAGATGATGTCACACCTTTGTGTGTTCTTCCCGTTATCGACGCAGCTTCTCACTTCACCTGCACCGACATCTCAGAAAGGTCAGCTGATTAATATTCTGCACGGTTATCACAGAACTCAACGGGAATTATTGGAAGCGCATGAGGAGTTCTCCTCACGTACAGAGTGAACACATGGTTCAGTCTCTCTTATTTTGGTAGGAATCTATATGTTGAATCATTGTGTAGCATGACTCAATAAATGAACGTTAAACATCGAGTACTAAAGCACGATCAAAGAGTTTAGACACTCGCAGCTCTTTCAGGCTGGAGAAACACTGAGGTCAGGAACAATCAGTCGGGTAATCGATTCGGTCCCTCGTCAGAAACAAATATCTGCAGCTGCAGATGAATGTGTTCATCGATCGTCGGCCTAAACCAGCCGAACATTCTCTGGTTTGTCGTGAGGATCCGCAGCTTCGTCTGAAGACGTCACTTTCTGTCTTCACTCCCGCCGTCATCACTACGACCACTAGAAGTCGCTGCCGAACAATAAGCATAAATATAAATATGAATGTGGGTCGTAACACGCAGAGACGACCCACACGGACGTTTATTTGTAAAGACGGTGTGGTTACCAAACATCAGTCACTCTCTAACCAGTGACTCAATGATTGATCAAACAGTGAACAACCTGCATGCAAATACATAAAAAGAAGTATCAGTACTTGTACTTACCTGCACTGAGCCCTTCTTGTTGATCCCGTATCATCACTACTGTTGTATTCACCTGAGTTCATCCATTTCTATCCGTTTTCATTCCTCCGTTGCTGTTACAGTGTTTTACTGACGCCTTATTTTTAGTGAGGTTGAGAGTTTGAGGTTGAGAAACGCAGTCATGAGACGTCCCTTTGCCTGACCTCACGATGAATGTAACTTCTAGTTTCCCCTCGGACATTATTTGGTGAATCGTGAAGCCTTCAGGACGCAGCAGATCATAAGAGTCGGCGCTGAGGTTCGGAGAGGAAGCTGTCTGTAATAAAAGAAAGAACAACAGCAGGTGAAATACCGGCTGTGGCTGCAGAGAAGAATGAGCGGATTAACCAGCAGCGTGTGTGTGTGTGTGTGTGTGCGTGTGTGTGTGTGTGAGCGGCCGTGTTCGTGGCCATGTATGGAAGCAAAGATGAATGGTCTCATTTGTGGCGGGCGCCTGGAGGCCACACAGACTGATGCGGCCGAGCTGCTGCAGACTTTATCTCACAGTCAGACCGTGTCCACTCTAAATGCTGATAGATCTGAGAACACCTTCTGTGTTCCAACGTTTGGTTTCACACGAGCATGTTCAGGTTCTCACAACGATAGGAACACACTTAAAGGAACAGCGTGGGACATTTACAAGAATCTATTCGCAAACATTGAATATAATACTAATGAGTGCTTTCTTTCGTGTATTTTCACCTGAAACTAAGAATCGTTGTGTGTTCGTTAGCTTGGAATGAGCCGTTTATATCTCCGGAGCGGCTCCTCTTCACGGAGGCCCCCGTGTTTCTACGGTAGCCCAGAACGGACAAAACTAACCTGCTTCGTCATCGCAGTGCTTCATTGCTACAAACGCTGGAGGAGACCAGCCGAGATGAAGCTAAAGGCCTCGTTTGAGAGTTCTTGTTTCGTGAACTATACTGATATATATATATATATATATATATATATATATATATATACAGTGTATAGCTAGTCTACCTTTTTGACCCCCCCCCCCCCCCCCCTTCTACCATTATGACCAATAGAAATACACGAGAGACTCTCGTTCAGCCACACGGGTCAGCGTTGGTCTGGAAGGAGAGCTTGGTGGTGAGGAGGTTTGACGTTGAGGGATGTTTAGTGGCTTCACCACACACACACACACACACACACACACACACACAGTACAGTACACGCTTGCACACTTCTCAACCTATCCTGCTCATCTTCCTTCTTCCTTCCTGTATCATTTCCTCATTTGCACAGAAGAAGCTTATTGATTTTTGGTTGAATGAATGTGTGTGAGCACTGTACAAGTGAAAGGTGTGTGTGTGTGTGTGTGTGTGTGTGTGTGTGTGTGTGTGTGTGTGTGTGTGTGATAAGGATCCCCCTGCTGCCTCTCCTGGTGATATTTCAGATGCAGTTGTTTATTTCATCGACGACTGGAGAACTTCATTAAAAGTGGTGTTGGTGCAGAGTTTTACCTTGAAGTGACAGGAAAAGAGAGAGTAGAAGAAGAGAGAGAGGAAGATGACGATGACGATGAGTAACAGGAAGTCGTCGGCTTCTTTTCATCCCAGTTAGACGGTGGGAACCTTCAGGGTCACATGTCGACTCAGCGTACACTGGGTCCAGGACTGCAGCCAGGATTTCTACAGTAGGTTGACTCAAGATTATTAAATGTTTTGTCACGGTGACGTCAGAGGCGTCATATTGTTGTTTTTAATAGCACACACGTTATTATCACTACAATAAAAGCGTTATGTTTGATTCTTAAACAGCAGCAATAAACGTGTCAATAATGCTGCTGAACGGAGACCATAAACACACACAGTCAATCTGTGTCTCCCAGTCCAGTGCACACACACACACACACACACACACACACACACACTACCAGTCACTACATTCATCACTGCCAAGGTGTGTGTTTAGTAGCCATGTTGGCTGCGCAAAGTGCTCCATCAAATTGACTTTCCTGACATATGGTGTGTGTGTATCTGTGCGTTCATTTGCTGTGTGTTTATCAGCGTGGTGGTGTGTGTGTGTGTGTGTGTGTGTGTGTGTGTGTGTGCAGAGTGATGCTGCCGGTCAGAGAGATGAGTACGACTGATAATTTGATTTGACAAAGATATGCAGCCTGCGCTCGTTTTTCAGCCTCTGAAATAAAAAAAGGTCAAAGATCAAAAGTCAAAGTTGACTTTATTATCTCATCACAGAAATAGTGTCAGGCAAAGCCAGAGGTGTTGCTGCAGATCACACTGTGCTGCTGGGAATCAGAGAGATGTACGAGTTACGTAGTTTCATTGGTTTGTTGGGACATTAGTGCGGAGCTGAAGTGTTTATTAATGACCTCACGTCTTCAGACCGCGATGCTATTTGCAAAACTCTGGCGTCTGCACGCCCGCATGTTTCCTTTGTTTGCTCCTTGTAACAGGTTGTAAATATGCAGTTTACAGTTTCCATGAAAAAACAATGAGGCTGGCAGCAGCCACGAGCATAAACAAATCGCACACAAATAAAAACCGCTGCTGCATTATGGATGCCGTCTGAGGGGAGAGTGTGTGTGTGTGTGTGTGTGTGTGTGTGTGATTTAAGATTTAACTGGATGTCTAACACAATGGAAGAGACGTCTTATGTGGACTGTGATGTACAGAACACGGCCTCACATGCAGTGTTCGTTTTGGCCGTCAGATGAAAAGGCGTTCTTATTGTTCTTATTCGTTTTAGTCACATTTTGGTCGTTTCTATCGTTCCTCCTGACGTCCAGACGTTGTTGAATGTTATTTTCCAATGTTAGTGAAGCCGAGCACCGATCGATCACGCTTCACTGAGAAAACAAGCGCTTCAAAAGTTGTGTGCTTGTCGTCTTGCGGAGAGACCAAACAAAGCATGAGTTCAGACTTCATCAACCTGCATCACTATGTGCTTATTGTGGCATCCTTTTTATCTGATTATTAAACATTGTTTATTTTGGGTTCATACAGCTGAAGTAAACCAGTCTGGATGTTGTGAACCCAGACCCCACGGTGTTTGGGTTCACAACATGTACAAAGCAGCAATAGTGAGAGTGATCGAGGGAGGGGAAGGGGGAAGGGGGAAGGGGGAAGGGGAAGGGGGCGAAATTAAAGATTTGAATTCAGTTTGTTTTTTTTAAACTGCATTTTAGTCTTTTTTTCGTCCACGATATTGCATGTTTGATATCGTCACCGTCATCGTTTTGTCTTAGTCATGGAAAAAAGCATTGTTGATGAACATATTTTCTCAGTTTAATTAAAGAAATCAACACTGTGTGTGTATATATCTATATATATAGATATATATAGATATATACATATATATACATATAAGTGGAAATGTTTCAACCACAGAGGATGTGTGATTGTGGCCCCTCTCAGCCACACAGCGTCACAGAGTCGTCCTCAGTCTGCAGCTTTCTGGACAGACTCCCCTCCCTGCTGTTTGAAGATCTCTGTGGTTCATCCCCGTGTCACGATGCTGCTTTAAGGGTTATTGACTCCTGCAGTGTTGCTCTTTATGACCTCGTGCATCGTGAACACGTCATCCAGTAATGTGTGAGACGGGTCTGCATGTGTAGCTCTGAAAACATTCATTCATTCAGTCGAGGTCCTGCAGTGATGTGGTTATTTCTGGCTCCGAGGGGCATATTGAATGTAGGAAGCGATTCACCTGGTTCATAAACAACAACATGTTTGATGGTGGTAAATAATAAGGGGAATGCATGCATGCGTCTCCGATACTGTCCAGGTCACTATAGTACCTGGTGAACAGTCTGTACTCGGCCGAGGCGATGACTGTACTTCCATGAAGTTAAACAAGATGCAATCGATGAAAGAATGGTCAAAGTTGAAGCAGTAGAGGCGGAGATATCCTGACTTTCAAGCTCCAAAAACACTGCATCCTACACTTCCCACAATGCAACTCAATAGTGTCTTTTTTCAGTGTTGAGCTTTCAGACGCAGTCAGCAGAGCGACGGTCGGGGAGTCGAGAGGAGGTGCAGCTTGTCATCTGTTACCTCATCCTCACATCTTCCTCCCGTACTTACACCCACGTTACATCATCACCGCCAGCCTTGATCTTCTGGTTCTGTTGTGTTCCTCATCAACACAAACACGGAATACAGCTGCTGTCATTTGTTTTGGAACATAATTAAATCTCAACTGAAGTCTGGTGGTCTCAACAGAGCAGAGTATGCACATTTAATGCTGCTTTATATTTCTACTACATCTCAGAGATACATATTGTACTTTTTACTACGTTTGTCTGGCAGCTTTAGTTTCTTCATCCCCTTCATGTCCAGTTAAACACCTCGTCTCTCCAGATGTGTTGATGTTTGTGATGAACTGAAGGACGAGGGCTTCTGCTCATAGTGTAGTATGTTCCCAGTGTGGTATTAGTACTTCTACTTCAGTAAAGGATCTGAATACCCGTGGTGCAGCCCTACTTAACAACGTATTTGCACTAAGACTCTGACGGACAGCAGCAGCTGATGGCAGCGGAGATGGCTTGCCGCGATGGAGTCGGTGTTATCACTCGGCTGATGACCAAATTAAAGTCACAGCGAGGATTCACGCAGAGCTCCAAGTGGTAATTCTCCTCTAAAACTAATTTGCCCTCGGTCGTTTATTTCTGGAGATTAGTTTGTTCTCTAAATGACTGACAGTCACACCTCAGGCTGTGTTTGTGTTCCTATTATTGGAAATGGGGTTAGTGATCTTCATCCATCACTACAATTTACCTTCACTGTCACTCTGTGAAGTTCATTTCTGTTATTGATCCGAGGGAAGCCGCAACAATCACACACTTTAATTCCAGATTGAGCGGCCGTTCCTCTTCACCCTGTAACGACGTGCAGTCGTTGGTGATGAAAAAATCTGCTTCTTTTGTTCTCAGGAATAATAGGATTTACAGCTTCAATCAGTTAGCCTAGCTTAGCATAAAGACTGGAAACGGGGAGAAACAGATGGCATGGCTCTGTCTAAAAGGAACAAAATCCACCTACCACCACCTTTAAACTAACAACTTATATCTGGTGTTCTTAATGCGTACAACGTGTTTAAGTTGTGTTTTTTTGGTACGCATTAAGTAAATATAACTCATTTAATGTGCATTAGTGGTGCTGGTAGCCATATTTTATTCCCACTGCACAGATTCAGGCTAGCTGTTTCCCCCCCTGCTTCCTGTCTTTATGCTTTATGTTGCAACATGTATGTGAGTGCGTTATGTCGGTTCAGCCTTCAGTGCAGAAACACCGAGGCAGGCGATGGCACGTTAATTACCAGGAGCTCTCACTATGTCTGTCCTATCGGTGCTTATTGCTCACACGTATAGATGTGCACATGCAATCCAATCCAAGTGTGTAAGGAAAG
>JAFEUB010001143.1:172500-200000 GCA_024529925.1 Ophthalmolycus amberensis | reverse complement strand
GTGGGGACACGTCCCCCTCTCATCCAGTGGGGGGGGGGGGGGGGGGGGGGGTGTTAACTGACAGGGCCAGACGGTCAGCTGTCAGACTGCTCATGGCGACGATGAGAGGAGAGGAACCACAGACTCATCCTGAATAATTCTCTGTAAACAACAGCAGTTGTTTGCATGTTTGGGTTCTGTGTTTTGTGCAAACTTCTATTTCCAGCATCTGTTTTTGTATTTTAGGTGGAAGAATGTTGGTGCAACAAGTACTTTGCACAGATGTATAACCAGAAGATTACACCATTTCACACATTAATATAATGCTGCATTTCACATTGCCCAAACAGTTAAACAGATGTTATAATCAGACTGTAAACTTGCCTGTTCTCCTTCATATATTGTCTGTTTGGGTAGCTATGTTTGCCCAATGTGTCCAACGACGTATCCGCACGAATTTTAAGTTGACAACCACGAGAACTGGTCCACTCGAACTAGGTGGAGTTGTCGGACTCAAGGGGTCTTGACGCAGGCAACTGACAGCCTGTTCTGTTGACCAGGTACCGTCCAACCTGCCGTCCTAAGGTGTCTTCTCTGACGAGCAGCCGTTGGAGGCAACCTCCGGGGAAAGAACGGAGCCAAAGCGGAAGTTTCAAACACTGCAGTTCAACAAATGGCCACTTGAGGCTGGCTCCAAAAGCGAGTTAATCCCAACAGAAGACGACGTTAAAATGCTTTACAGCAGAAGTAAACATGTTTGCAGCCTGGTAGAAAAAGCGGTTTGCTTGCTTGCCTATAGAACCGCAGATGAGACTCTTGCATTTAAACAGTGTTGACTTTAAGAAGAGAGGCTGCTTTCTGTGCTGACCTGACACCTCGCTCTGGTTATCATGTGTAACTGCCTCAGGATGCTCACAGGGTGACGAAAGCCTCTGAAAGAGACTCAGCGGGCCGCTTATAGTGAGTGTGTGGTGTTTCTGTGTGTGGCTGCAGATCTACTGTACAACAGTAAGCTTTGCTTAAAACACTTGTTGCAAGGGCGACTGTTTGTAAAAGATTGCGTTTTATTTTAAAGACACAAAGACTTCGTGTCTCCAAGCTCTTGTTCTTCCAGCAGAGGGAACGATTGCAGTCGCTGCAACGTATTACTTTGAATCAGACTGTTATTCAATGACGTAAGATGCCATAAAAACAAAAAGCCCTTTCTGCACAGCACCATTAGAGCCGATGCATATGGGCTCAAACACTTAAACCTGAAGCACACGCGCTGTCGTCTTTTCTGAAGAATGAAATAAAATGAAAATCAGGACGGATGTGAGGAGAGAAAGAAAGAAAGAAAGAAGGACTGAGAGAAGAGGCTCAGTGTGAAGGAGGCTGGGATGAGGAAATCAACCCCGTCACTCAGGCCGGTCTGTGATCAGCCAGGGGACCGGTCTGTACCTGGACTCATGTCTGTCATCTTAATGGAGGAGGAGGAGGGATGAGGAGGAGGAGGGACGAGGGAGGAGGAGGGACGAGGGAGGAGGAGGGGCGAGGGAGGAGGAGGGACGAGGGAGGAGGAGGGACGAGGGAGGAGGAGGGGCGAGGGAGGAGGGGGGACGAGGGAGGAGGAGGGAGGAGGGGCGAGGGAGGAGGAGGGATTACTTTTGTTGTGCATCTCCTTTTTGAATGTGGTTTGAAACATACAGTTAGACGGCCTCAATAAAACTTTCATATACTCTGGAGTTTCATCTCTTAATGAGCTGCTGTGTAATGTATTTTCACATTTGTCCTCATTAGCACCCGATTCATGACTATTTATCCCTCCTTGACCCGTAAAGCCTCGATGAATTTTACGTATGTAGGTGATTTATTTCAAAGTGCTCATATGTTCAAGCACAGCTGTACAAAACGATGTGAGTAAGTCAGAATCAGAGAGACTTCTGTTAGTTTTCTATTTGGTCTGGTTTGGTTTCAAAGTTAAAAAATCAAAGCTGACAAAAGAAATTTGTCAGAGGGGCGACTCCTCTGGTTGTATAGAAGTCTATGAGAAAATGACTCTACTTCTCTCTTGATTTATTACCTCAGTAAACATTGTAAACATGAGTTTATGTTCTCAATCTCTAGTTTCAAGTCTTCTTCAACACAGCATGATGTTCATTTAGTACATTATGGTCCATTTAGAGTCACACAGACCATAAAGCAGGGGATGCTTTAGGGCGGGGCTACAGTGATTGACAGGTTGACAACCAGAGCGTTGGCCGGTCTGAAAGTTCTTCTTCTTCTTGCCATGTGACATATGTGAGTGACTTACACTGTGTATAAATATGTGTGTGTGTGTGTGTGTGTGTATGTATTAGATCCTGGTTTCATGAGGGCGTTGTTGACAGTCAGAGGAACTCCCCTCAAGCCATCGATGGTTTCAGGGACCTGCTTATTTTATTGTTTTCAGCGTATGAAGTCAGAAGTTCCTCTCGCTCTCTGAGGCGTTGCTGTTTTTTCCCGGCAGGAGTTCATGAAGTTTCATATTCTGTTCTGCTCGGTCGGCACAGCGCCGGGTGTAATGTGTTTACTTACAACCAGTGGCGGCTGGTGGAAAATGTTCTCGGTAGGGCCATCCTATCAATTTCAGCAAACATCCCAGTATGATTTAATGCAAAAACAATTAAGTATCAAACACGCATTATTACTTGGCAGTTAAATATTTAACATGTATTCCAACACGAAAACAATCAGTAAATAACACTTATATAATATAATATAATATGTTTATTTATTGAGATGCCCCTATGGACCTTGTTATAGGAGGTAAAGATCAGGAGAAGTAAACATGAAGTGTAATTATGAATACTGATGTTAAATTAAGCTATGATGAGTTTTCACTGTTAATTTAACATCTCTATTACATGTTGATGCCTCCATGACCAAGTTAAGCAGATGAGACTGAGGACAACTATGTAGAAGAAAAGATGTTCACTTTGTCTAATATGTAGCTTGACAGAGTTCTATGTGTGTCCTGGTGTTCTCATGTCTCCTTACCTCCTCATCCCTCACTCCCTACCCTGGTGTTCTCATGTTTCCTTACCTCCTCATCCCTCACTCCCTACCCTGGTGTTCTCATGTTTCCTTACCTCCTCACTCCCGTAACTGTCCGTGCTGGATCCGTCCCCGTTGTTTTAAAAAGCTAAATAAATGATTAGCATGACGTCATCCAGCTAGCCAAACCTGTCTGGTGTACAGCTAGTACAGAAGCTTCCATGTACTGCTTCCCTTTCCCGCGAGTCTGCTGTCTGATTGTGAGGTCAGGCTGATCTGATATCAGCTCTTTGGCTGCAGAATCTCCGCCGAAGTTCTCCTCTCAAACGGGTCTTGGAGGAGGAGTGCTCGCCTGTAGAGACTTCTCCTGACGAGAATGCGCAGCTAGGGGGGCCTGATCGTTCTGGCCCCCCTCTGAATCTATTTGAGGGCGCTGATTGGCTAAATTGTATGTCACTCATTTATATCTTTAATCAGCAATTGGCTAAACTGCTTTATAGATCCGCCTCTTTTGGGCCAAAACGATTTGGCCCCCCCAGCTGCGCGTTCCCAGACGTGTCTACACAAAGACGGAGAGGACGAGCAGGAAAAGCATATATTTTGCGCAGATATCATACTTTACACACATTACTGGGTACATTCCATAGTTCAAAAACACAAATATTGACAATTTGTATAATTGATGATTATTATAATATTATTTTTTTTTTTTTTTGTGTGGCTCATGGTGGGGCCATGCCCCATGGCCCTCTATTGACCAGCCGCCACTGCTTACAATACAGCTAAGCTGCTTAAAGCTACACTCCTGCCTCCTGATTTCAGACTCAGCCCCCCGACTCAAGCCCCTCTCTGCACGAGGGCTCAGTCACACGTTTTGTTTGAATGTGTCTGCAGAATAATCACCACATTCTTCTGTGATCCAGTGGAAAGATGCACTGCAGGGGACCACTGTTTGAAACCAGAGGAAACAAACACAGATGCCCTTTGATTCACTCAGTGGTTCTTCATGACTTCAACATGATTTCAGATGCAAGGAAATGTGTGATTTATTTATTCAGATGGGCGCGTTCCTGTAGGGATTCACCATGACTTTCCTGTTCCCATCAGCCAAAGCATGATGGGAACCCCGGTGGCAAAAGCTTAAATCCAATGAAATCATTATATTTTGCAGTGTCGGTTGGTTTTGGACAGTAACAGTATGGTTCTTCTATTCCTGGAACACTGGCTCTCTCTTCTGCTCTTTCTTATACAGACATTCACAGTGTGTTCAAAACTGGAGGACATACAAGCAGAAACAGCCCAAAAAATATGGATTACTTCCATGAAAACGGTGTCACCAACATGCTGAAAGATGACCTTTCTGAGTAGCTGCATTATCCTGCAAATACCAGCTTGACATGCAGACCTTCACCAGTGACTCTGTCAAAAGCCTGTATGTCAAATAAAAAGGAGTGAAACCAGTTCAGGTTCAAAGGTTTAATGCTTTCCTTTTACATTTGTTTGCATGTCAACCTGGAGAGTTCGTAAAGATGAAGCAGACATGATAGATTTATTATTTGGAGAATTAAAGCTCGAGAAACAAACAAGGTTGTCCTGGTGATTCAAAGATGAATACATGAGGACTTATTGGCATTCAGATCAAGTCCTTATCTATTAATATTCACAACATATCGGAGATATTTGATGAGTCTTTTCAGGAGCCTTAATGGAGGCTATTGAGCGTAGGAGTATATATAAATATATATATATTTATATGAATAGAATCTCATTTTAGAAAGCGTGCTTGTGCCTGCTTCTCTTCCCCTCTGTGAGTGTTAGAAGCAGGAAATGTTTTTTGCACAGAGGAATTCCCTCAGCGGTGCCCAAAGCTCGACTCCCTCTCTCTGGACCGCGCTGCATCTCCGGGCCGAGAGGACAACCGTCGTCACGTTGATGGAGCTCCGACGTCCTCGGGACATGTTTTATTTTGGGTACCTCTCCCGTTCATTTCACGCCCGTCACCGCTCCTGTTCGTCTCTGACTGAATCATCCGTCCCAAAGAGGAGAGTGTGTTCCCTCTTCTCTCTCCCCTTCATCTCTGTACGGCTCTCCGGAGACGAGGAGCCAGATTAAAACTGATTTTATATCATGTATGCACGATTCTGACAATAGGAGGACCATGCGTGGCTGCACTCTGTCACATAACCTCCTCCTTCTACTACTAATACTACTACTACTACTACTAATACTACTACTACTACTACTAATACTACTAATACTACTCTGCTTCCTCCTCCTGTTTTTCATTCAGTGTGTCTGTACCCTCCCCATCACACAGTCTCTCTGTAGCTCTTTCTAACGTACTTTACGCCCACCGAACCAGAACAGATGTGCAGAAAACATCAGCCCTGTCTCACTTCATCCGTCCATAATGACGCACTTTATCTGTGAATGCGCTTAGAATGTGTTCAGGGGTTCAACGGATCATTAAACTCACGGTTCGGATCGTATCACGGACGGAGTCACGAAAGAAAAAATCATTTCAGCCGCTCTGAAGTCAGAATAAAGCATCAGAAATTCTACACGTCATCCTTTGACTTAGTTACAGTCATCTATTGTGTTTGTGTTTGCATTTAAACACACAATTATAAATAACGGATGTCTTCTTGTCATTAGTAGTTTTAATGATGTATTATAATCTGCTTAGAGTTTAACTGCTCAAACTAGTAATCTGCTGCCACAAAAGCTTGATTGTGTCTGAGAGGACGACTCTATATGTCTGAATGGACTTTGGTGCTTTTATTTTGTAGTGAGGCGTCTTTAGTTTCGTACATGGAGAACAATGACAGCAGAAAGGCAATGAGACTTCAGTGATCACATGTATGTGTGTGTGTCCACTTGGGGAGGATGATGGAGACCTACGTTTGATGAACTGTCGAGATTACGTCCACATGCTGTCCACACCTCGGTGAGATCCATATAAGAGTTGATCCCCTTTCTACGCTGGTGTGTATACGTTTTTAAAGTGATATATTTCTCTTTGATTGTTCGGCGGCACTGTTCTTCCCGTGGTCGTGAACCTGCCACAGTGAATAAATGTGTCTCTGAGCTGTGATGTTGGCAGAACCAGCCTCGTGTCCCTGAACAGCATCAGGTGGGAAATGCTGGTGTGCATACAATACGTGTGCAGAGCTTTGCGTGTACTGTGTGAGGGAAACAAATGGGATTGAACCAGTTAGGAGGGGGGGGGGGGTGAAAACACCTTTTTAAATGTTTTATTTAAATGAGCTATGTGGCACTGGAATGAAAGATAAGCTGCAGCCATTATTTTGTTGGTGCGACACACTTACAACCTCCTGCTGAGTTTACACTGTGTGTGTGTGTGTGTGTGTGTGTGTGTGTGTGTGTTAGCTGCCCTGTTTTTACTCCACTGAACTTCCACTCTGTTATTCGTGTTTGTGGGCGGTTTATCTTTTAGAGGAATGATGTTGTTTGTCAACCTGCTCGTTATTTTCCAATTTTTGTCCATTTCGTCCACTTTTGAGAGGTTTGTTGGGACCAGTTGCTAGGCAACCCGCAGAGACTCCAGGACGCGACTGGACCCGACTGAAGCTAAGCGTGTTAATCTGTGAGCTTTGGAGTTGCTGGTCGGCAGATTTTCTTACATTTAGACTGAGCCAGGCTAGCAGTTTCCCTCCGTTTCCAGTGTTTGTGCTAAGCTAAGTTAGCCAGCTGCTGGTTGTAGCTTCATATTTAGCGTACAGACATGAGAGCGGTATCGATCTTCTTCGACGTTAGCGGTAGCTGGTGAGCAACAAGTGTGAACTCAGACTTTATTGGACAACAGGAGGTCCATTTTGTTTCTCCACTCTGCAGGATTATGAAGTTTTAGTCATAAAGGATTAACACAAAGTTGAAACATTTCTTGACTCGAGCTGGAGCGTCTTTGCCTCTGGAGTGTATTTATGATCCCAACTCTACATCCTCTCAGTCAGACGCAGTAAGGAGACCTTTCAAAGGTGTGATGCTCTCAGCGATGTGTTCCCCTCAGGTCACATGTTCAGTCTGTTTCACCTCCAGCCTCGGTGTCTGAAAGCTTTGAAACAGGACGTGTGAGGATGGAAAACTTTAAGAAGTAGAATAACTTGTAATGTGACAGTTCTCACTTAGAAGTAGAGTCATTCTCTCATAGAATACAACCAGAGGAGTCGCCCCCTGATGGACATTAGAGAGAATGCAGCTTGAAGACACTTCTGCATCGGCTTCACTCTGCAGATTTCCGCCTGCTTGAAACCGGTCTGGAGACCGAGACCAATCTGATGTTTAGGGCCTTTAAGTCTCAAAAGACGAGGCTATAACCACCGGAGCAACATGTTGCGGCGGTGTGATATTACGTGTGTTTGAATTAGTTCCTCTGAGATATGAATGTCACTCCCAGTACGTCTTTGTAGCTCGTAGTCGTCTGTTTGTGAGTCATCGGTGAGCAAAGCCACAGAAGAGGAATGTCTGCTGTCAACAATGCAGATAAAAAGCTGTGAAAACACGATGAATACGCGTTATCAGACACTCCTCTCCTCGTCCTGTGTGTGTGTGTGTGTGCGTGTGTGTGTGTGTGTGTGTGCGTGTGTGTGTGTGTACAGTATGTTGTGTATGTCGCTGCTCGCTGCATTCATTGCTCCGGCTTAGCGAGGCAGTGGGGAGGTGCAAATGTCACGCTGTCTGTAAAAGCTAAGCCAACTGACTGTGGAAAAGTCTCCGGAGACCTGGGAGGAGGAGGGAGGAGGAGGGAGGAGGAGGGAGGCGGGAGGAGGAGGAGGAGGGAGGAGGAGGAGGGAGGAGGGAGGAGGAGGAGGGAGGAGGAGGGAGGAGGAGGGAGGAGGAGGGAGGAGGGAGGAGGAGGGAGGAGGAGGAGGTGGTGAAAGTGCTGAGTGAGAGGTGGAAAACATCACAAATCTCATCTTACAATGAGTGCTGGCTACCACTTTCTGCACACACACACACACACACACACACACACCATCTATCGCCTGTAATCACATTCCAGAGCGTTTCTTCTGCTAAATTGAATGGTAATTGGCAGACAATGGGCGTGACATCACAATCCACTGGCCGGCTCATATAGAAGCAGCTCGTCTAAATTGAGCCTAAAGTGGGCCACGCTTGCTGATGAGCCCCGGAGCGCGAATGAAAAGAATAGAAGGAGCGGAGGAGAGGAGAAAGGGAGGTGTACTAACTCTGGAAATTAATTGCCCCGTGGGACCGGTGTCATTAATAATTGACAGCAGCGGCAGCAACGTATGCACAGCCACACCTGAGTGATCTCCTCTGGAATAATGCAGATTTTAATTGACTCGTGCTCCGTCTTTCCTTTTTTTTCAGTGTTTTCGTTTCTTTGTTTCCGTCTTCTTGTTTGACATTCTTGGTTTTATATTTTATTTCTTCTTCAGGTGATATGACACAGTAGGGCGTGCATCATGCTCATAAACACATGGACTATATCTACAGCAGAAATGAAAGGACTGGTTCACCCAACAGGAATATACATTGTCAAGTGGTTGACAGACACTGTTACACACATGCACTCTTAATTTGTATACAACCCACAAAATCAGTTAGTGTGTAAAGCACGTACTCGTGAAGCAGGAAGTACAAAGAACGCTGCTGTTCCGTGTGAAACCACAAGTCAATGTTGACTTATTGTCAACAGATGTTCTTATGTAACTTCATTTGTTCAGCACTTAAGTAACGCCACTTCTGTACTTATTTTGACTTCAATGGTGACTTATTTGTCTCGTAACGTCGGTACTTAATTAATGCTCTTTCGTCATTTTAACCCAAACTTTGACTTATTTGTTTCATAACTTCCGTACGTAAATAACGCCGCTTCCGTCGTCATTTTAACCCAAACCACCGAGTACGTTTGCTGCCTAAACCTAACCGAGCTGTTTCCTGTGAATATGGAAGTTTATTTTGAAAAGACTATTTATTTTGCATAATGCAACGAGCTAAAATTGACTCGTGTTGCTGGACTTTTGTGGGAGACCTCACGGAAATCGAGGAATAACTTCCCGTAAGTTATCATACGAACGAATGCGCTGAGATTGGAGACAGGACTCGCCTCCCAACAGGCTTCATGTGATTCAGGAAAACGTTGTCTCAGGAATGATGTTCAGGAGAGCAGAGACAATAAAAGCCCGTCACTGCACACGAGCTCTGACGGAGGCTGAATGAAAGTTATAAAACACCTAAAATACTTTCTTTTTGCTGTCGTTCCGCTCTCCTTAATGTGTCGTTGTCTTATTAATGAGCTCCCTTTTAGGATTAACACTTGAAGTATCAGTGCTTCCAACACTAAGTCAATCCAGTGGTCGTACAAAACACAGTCAGAAGTAAAATCCAACATGGCGACGGCCGTAATCCAAGATGGCGACGGCCAAATCGCCAAACTCAAGGCTTCAAAACGTCAGTCCACAAACCAACGGATGACGTCACGGCGACTAAGTCCACCTCTTATACACAT
The DNA here is from genome assembly GCA_024529925.1 of Ophthalmolycus amberensis. Taxonomy (NCBI): domain Eukaryota; kingdom Metazoa; phylum Chordata; class Actinopteri; order Perciformes; family Zoarcidae; genus Ophthalmolycus; species Ophthalmolycus amberensis. The sequence goes on along the minus strand of JAFEUB010001143.1, from coordinate 190,507 downwards.
CTATGATTTCTGCATTTATGTGTTGCCTTACACCAACACCACCTGTATGCTGAACCGATAATCTATTCACTGGATTAGTCTGGCTGAACAAAAGAGCTGTCGATGAATCAACAACACTGGAGAGAAGACGCACACATGTACACGAACCCACTGGGACCAGAGCGAAACGCTGTCTGTTTATTTGTCGTTGCGTCATCTCTGAACAGAAATGTGCTCCCAGATAACAGCGCTGTAGATTAATGCCTGAATTCTCTGCGAGGGAGCCGCTCCTCCTCTATGAGTTATCACAACCTGTGAGGCTGGATGTGAAGCAGAGAGACGGTCGAATTAGCTTTGTAGGGAATCGTTAGGAGTGTGTTCTCTCCTTGCCCTGATTCGGTGAGTGGGAACTGCCTGATGCGTGGAGTCTTCCCCCGAGCAATCAGTGGTCTCTCCACCTCTCCTCATCTCTCCCTGGATGATTTGGCTCTAATTAAGACGGCGCACCACCAGGAGAGGAGGAGGCAGAGGAGGAGGGTGTTGACCCTGCTTTCAGTTTGGGATGTCAGAGGTGGGGAAAAAAAGTAGAGAAGGACGCCAAGATGTAGGAGTAGAGAGGAAGTGAAGGACGCCAAGTAGTAGGAGTAGAGAGGAAGTGAAGGATGCCAAGTAGTAGGAGTAGAGAGGAAGTGAAGGACGCCAAGTAGTAGGAGTAGAGAGGAAGTGAAGGATGCCAAGTAGTAGGAGTAGAGAGGAAGTGAAGGATGCCAAGTAGTAGGAGTAGAGAGGAAGTGAAGGACGCCAAGTAGTAGGAGTAGAGAGGAAGTGAAGGATGCCAAGTAGTAGGAGTAGAGAGGAAGTGAAGGACACTGAGGCGTAGAAGCAGAGAGGGTGACGGAAGCCTCGGGGAAAAGATGAGGAAAGGAAATTAGTTTTGGTAAAAATATGAATCCCAATTTTCTCCCTCGATTCTTCGGGACACTGTGTTTTTTTATGACATTTTTATTGCGATCCATATTGTGTTTCTGCAGGCAGACAAAGAATATGATTATTGTTGACAAGTACTGCGAAAGTTAAGAAAAATCAACCCACACTGGTCTCTTGTCTGCTCTTTAGAAGTTATTCTTGGTGACCATGGCGATCACGCTTCTTTCTTTGGCTCTTTAAAGTCAGAGCCTCTCGTCTTACTGTGATGCGTCAGGTGGCTGAATGAGTTCACGTCACTTTGAATCTATTTGACGTGGTTGACTTGTGATTGTCATAATCGCCTTTTAATCTGATTCCTCAGCAGTATGAACAATGTCGGTCGATTGTTCGATCGATCACTTTGATCTCGTGGACGGGTTACCATGGAAATATTGCTGCAGGTATTCATATTCCCCAGAGGATGAATCCTACTGACTTTGGTGATCCCTTGACTCTTCCTATATTCCCAACATGCGTTTGACATTTCGGGCTTTTAGTGAAATATCGAAACAAATATTTAATGGATTTCCGTAGAATTTGAAACAGATATTCATGGTTCCCAGAGGAACTCTGGGAACTGGGACTCCCCTGTGTCTGTCCCAGATGTATTTACATCAGTGTCCTGCCCTCCCTCTTCCTGTGCACCAGTGTGTCATAAGGTTCACACACTTGTCTTTCGTTTCGGGAGAAATTGGGGGCGCTTGGTTTGATGCAGGGGTTCTCCCTGCTAATACAAACATGGCAGAATCATCGTCAGCCCGAATCAGCACACGGTATCGGTTCATATCAATATTTCTCCAGCGTGACCCTCGAGATCAGATCCACACTCCTGTTCTCTTCGCTCTGACCCCGTCCTCCTCCGTCCTCCCTCCGTCCTCCCTCCGTCCCCAGCAGCTATAATTTGCTCCCTGAGGGTGAAAAGGTGACTGAGGCAATCAAAGGCAGCCCGAGCACATGCACACACACACACGCACACACACACACACATGCACACACACACACATGCACACACACACATGCAGCAGCGCCCGGCTGAGTGACAGTCTAATTACCCAGCGTAAGAGAACCAAACCCCTCCAATGTACTGCAGTTAACGGGATCAGAAGGCCACTTGTCCCCCCCCCCCCCCCCCCACGCCCCCATTATGCATACTGTTCATATGTAGTATGGAGAGACATAGATCGGTCCGGAGATGGTGGCTCATACGTGGATGGTCGAGGGAATGACTCCGGGTCCATAGAGCAGAAAGGGGATTGCTTTTGGTCATTCAGGGAATAAACCTTGTGTGTTGAGGTTAACTAGGATGTGTGTGTGTGTGTGTGTGTGTGCGTGTGTGTGTGCGCGTGTGTGTGTGTGTGTGTGTGTGTGTGTGTGTGTGCGTGTGTGTGTGTGTGTGTGTGTGTGCGTGTGTGTGTGCGCGTGTGTGTGTGTGTGTGTGTGTGTGTGTGTGTGTGTGTGTGTGTGTGTGTGTGTGTGTGTGTGTGTGTGTGTGTGTGTGTGTGTGTGTGCGTGTGTGTGTGTGTGTGTGTGTGTGCGTGTGTGTGTGCGCGTGTGTGTGTGTGTGTGTGTGTGTGTGTGTGACAGAGAAAATGCTTTCTTTAATTTAGAGCTCTCGGTTCGGAGTCTGTACTCCAAGGACAGATGTATGACGTGACGACCCACTCAGGTTTATCCACGCTCACTCTCAGCACGATGAAATGCACTTGGATGGAAATAATACTCGTGGTGTGTGTGTGTGTGTGTGTGCGTGTGTGTGTGTGTTCTAGATGTCCTGTCTAGAAGCTGTTTTCAGGATCAGGTGTTTGGAACAGCTGCAGTGAAGTTCTGTGCTCTGTTATCTCCAAGAGGAGATAAAAAGAGAAAGATGTGTCAGCTGACTCTACCTCGACCTCCAGACGTCACATTTCAAAGGGAGGCTGAAATTATTAATAATAATAATCTGCTGTTCGGCCCTCATGTGTTGAGTTCCACTTAAATACTGTAACTTTGATCCTGTGGCGCTGACCAGAATAGAAACAAAGTTCACACATTCAGTCAGTTACACCCGACAGCCGTTCTATTCGCTGAGGGGACTCGACCATGTGCTAAGAAAATAGTTGATTTATATGATTTTATTGTTTCTTTATTAAGACGTATCTCACATTTTCAATAAAAGCAGATAGAACACACAACATATTTAATATAAATGTAGTTTATAATTGAATTTGGCCAAAGAATTTGACAAAATAGCTCTTTACCTTATGACGGAAACACAATAATCATTATTAATAAATGGTCAAATTAATGGTAATTAAACTTTACTTAATAGTTGTTTTACTATAAACAGACAATGCTGTAATTTATGGTATCTTAACAGTTTATTGTTGCACTCAATACATTTTATATACTATATTGTTTATTTAATTACCAAACGTTTGAATCAAAAAGACAACGAGTAACTCAGAGGTGTGAACATGGACTGAAGGCGTAACCGGCAAAACACCATAAACCAACCTAACGAGGAGGGATTATAATAATCTGCTAGCTCATATTCATAGACTACTTTATTGCCTTTATACAAACCCTATAAAGGAAGTAAAGTATTGAATGTATTATGAAGAAACAAAGGTTGAATATCCTCCAACCTATTTGAATCGGCTGCTAAATATTTACCCAAATGTAGATTTAAGACCTCCTGTTTCTAAAAACCAATTTACTTCTTTGTATGATCCCTAAACATGTAAATACTAAATAGTGCGTTTATCAGTCAACTATTTGTGAGACGACTTCACGACGGCGAGTACAAACCTCTTAACTGCACACAGCCTTCAGCACCGGACAGCGCTCATTCAGCAACAATTAAAAACAACACAATACATCCGACACGGGACAACAGGTCTCCTCCCCGCACTCTCCTCCTGATCAAACGCTCCATCGCTCACAGCACCTGTGACGTCAAACGCTCCATCGCTCACAGCACCTGTGACGTCAAACGCTCCATCGCTCACAGCACCTGTGACGTCAAACGCTCCATCGCTCACAGCACCTGTGACGTCAAACGCTCCATCGCTCACAGCACCTGTGACGTGGCTCCGCTCCTGTCGCCCCCTGAACGCTGAGCTAACGAGCTGGACTGTTGTTATCGCAGTTTATCGGAGAGACATCAGACAGACGGCGACGCCTAATCTGTTGGCTCCAGATTTATCCTGTGGTCCCTGAAAATATGACGCCCATGGACATGCACTCAGACACGCTGCCATCAATCCAGACTCAGAGCAGCACTCTCATCTCTGTGCTTGATGACGGAGGGTTTAACAATTCTCCTTTTTATATGATTTAAGGCCTCGGATGCACCTCCACCTTTACGAGTTTATAGAAGCACACACACACACACACACACACACACACACACACACACACGTGTAAAGCCATTAGCCCTGCAGCTGCTCGTGCAACATCTTCATTGGTCCCAGTGGAAACAGTGGTTAGGGCCACTCCAACTCAATTATTGCATCTGAGCCAGTGTCCCAGTGAAACAATGATAAATATTCATGCAGATTAACCAGAGAACAGTGTGTGTGTGTGTGTGTGTGTGTGTGTGTGTGTGTGTGTGTGTGTGTGTGTGTGTGTGTGTGTGTGTGTGTATTAGAAGGCGACATGGAAAAAGACAACACCTTTCCGGTCCCGTTCTGTTCCCGTGTTTATTCATCTTTTCATCTTTTCATATAAAACCTGACCTGTTCTTCTTTAGGTTCCCGTCCTGCACGTTCTCGTTGACTTTATTTCCATTTCATGTTACTTAATGCTTCAAACATTGTATTATTATTATTATTATTATTATCTGACAGATACAGCTGCTCTGTATCCAATATTTCACACACAAAACAAAGATTATAGAAAAATATAACAACTTGAATCCCCAGAAATGAGTTTCTTCTTCTTCTCTCCCGTTAATCGTCTCTCGACCCCTCAGATCTATCTGGTGACCCTTTGGAGGGCCCGACCCCTATGTTGGGAACCACTGGACTAAACTAGCTGACTGTATATGAAGAAGTTAAAGTATCTCCAACAGTAACATGCTGCTCTCACATTGATGCTTCAGCATTAATTGGAGATAAAATTTAGCTGAATTTCAGGAGCAGGACCACACCTCAGCCACTCGCCCACTTCCGGCCACGCTCCTATGAATACCTACCCACTCTAAGCCTCGGCACGCTCGCGTTTTCTGCACTCGCAACCGGAACACCACGCAGAGGACGCCGCCAACCGCCATCGAGAGGCGGACCGCAGCAACGTAACGACGCAGCAAGCAACGACGCAGCAATGCAGCAAGCAACAACGGATCACAGCAACGGATCACATCAAGCAACAACGTAACGCAGCAACGGAACGACGCAATGACGCAGCCACGCAACGCAACGTATCGCAGCAACGTAACGACGCAGCAAGCAACGACGCAGCAATGCAGCAAGCAACAACGGATCACAGCAACGGATCACATCAAGCAACAACGGAACGCAGCAACGGAACGACGCAATGACGCAGCCACGCAACGCAACGTATCGCAGCAACGTAACGCAGCAGGCAACGGGACGCAGCAAGCACGGAACGCAAAGCAACAACGGAACGCAGGACGCCAGTGCCCCCCGCCGCCTACTTTCAGAAAACACAGCAAGTGACCATAACCGGGACATTTGGCACCGGGATGCCAGTGCCCCCACCCCGCCCACTTCCAGCGACGAACCCACACAATTGCCCAACAACGATGCCGCTCCCTCTGCCGTCTTTTGGGGTTTTTTTTACGACGGACGACGTGGCCGTAGACCAGCCTCGGATCTGGCAAGCAGATGCCAAGTCGTTTCCCCTCATGCTATGAAATTTGACCAATAGTAGCCACAGCCATCACGTGGGGCCGCGGATGGCCCAGCAGTCCATCCCTTAAACTCCTGACAACCAGCAGTCGGTTACCCAATCATCAAATGACGCTGCGACACCCGTCCGCCAAGGGCGCGTCCTCGATGCAGCTCACGTCTGGGCCACTGCAATGCCATGGCTTTCTCGTTTCCTATTCCAGGAGTTCAGCCCTCCCGCAGACACCCGTCCAACATCGGCTCGGCCATATCCAACGCCGTCTGTAACCCCACAAATCCTCACTCGATCTTGCCGACCAGCGCATGGGCTTATTTTCGGGGTTCTGCAAGGCCCGGGAGCCGCAGTGGATCCTCAGCTAAGCCTCTCCCAAACCGCATCAGGCCAAATCTCCATCAACCATTCCTCAACACTCCAAACAACCGACGAAGGCTCGCTCCGGCCGAGGTGGGGGCCTAAGCTAGTGAACTGTCACATAGAAACACAGAGGAGACGTTCTACTACAGAATGAGTACTTTTACTTTGATACTTTAAGTAAGTAAAACATGTGTATGTGGACGTTTGGAATAAGTTACCACCACGTCTTCACTTTTAGTGTCTTTCTTCTTCCACACATTGACTCAGTGTCACAGGTTCAAATGAGTTATTTGAACCAAACGGCCTCCGCTCTGTTTGTTTCCTGTGTTGGATTGTGTGTTTCCAGTTTGCTTGCTCAGCGGCATTATTTCTCCGCCACGGTGCTTTACAAGCTGACGAGTGTATTAGAAGAACCCGTTTGAATCACGTCGCCCTGCAAGATGAGAGGGCAGTTAATTCCCAGACTGTGAGTAAGTGCAGAGGTCCGCTGGTTTCCATTCACAGGCTTTTGATCATACTTCACCCCGTTAATAAGGTGCATTCAATCCTACCAAGAGGCGTCCTCACAGTACGGATTGCCGTTTTTAATGACTCCCTCAGACCCTCTCGGGCTCCGAAATAATGATCTCACTCGCTGAGGTTTACGGCGCACAGCTCACAACTCACGCAGCATGTCGCTGCATCACCCACTGTGGGGTAAGTGGGGTATGGACTTGGCAAAATGAAGCCTCTTTGTTTTTCAGCGATGGCCAGGTGATATCAGCGCCACTTCGTCCTTGTTGAAGCTAGTGGAGGACCACTAGTCAGAGGACTGCACCGACAAACTGCAGATCTTAAAGGACAAAGCTTATTTTTGTAGTTTTGGCATCATTTCTGTTGGCTTTGTACTCAACAAAAATGCCTGCTTAGCCCTCATATACCACTGCATGTATACATCTTTTAGTTGGTTGAATTTTGAGATCTTGAGATCACACGAGAATCCATCTTTTCAGCCTTTAAGTGATGTGTTTGTGTCTGGACCAATCAGAGTCCTGTGAGGAGCTACTGGCCAATAGGGGCGTGGCTTAGGTGTGTGTGAGACACGACATGGAGAGGTGACTGTTCTGAACAACAATGAAGAGGTTCGCGAAGATGCTGCAATAGCATCAGTTATATCCGAGAGACAACCTCTGGTTAGGTCCATTTAGAGTCACACAGACCATAAAGCAGGGGATGCTTTAGGGCGGGGCTACACGGTGATTGACAGGTCTCTACCAGAGACGTATACGCCGTCTCTATGTCACTCCACCTCAGTCCAGATATGGTCACTTCCTGTTCGCTGGTTGCAAAAAGCCAAGATGGCGACGGCCAAAATGCTAAACTTAAGGCTTCAAATCAATGGGGGACGTCTCGATGACAGTCTGCGGTTATATCAGAATTAAAACCGTATTTCTTTATCGAAAGAAGAGCAAAGAACGACACTCGAGGCTTTTCTTGTTTTCTTGATGGAAAAGATGTTTCTGCTCTTCTCCCGACTGGCTTCAGTAAGAGTTTGATTGATAGATGATTCATCCAATCACCTTCCCAGGTTCCCAAGGACGGTTTCTCAGATGGTTCTGTGGAACAACCCATCTGGTGCAGGTCAGGCTAATTACAATGTGCCAGAGGCCACCATATTTAGGCTTTTACAGCCAAATATTTTCTCCTGGGGGGGGGGGGGGGGGTGGGGGTGTGTCATTACTATATAAATACTTTTGATCCAGGGAGTGCAGTTAGTGACAGTGTGGGCTCCGCGGTGGCTCTGACAGCGTAGCAGACGGGGGCGGGGCTTAGCGAGGGGTCAGTTAACTTGGTGATGTCGATCTCATGTAAGACCCGAGCTCTAACAAACCGTAACGATCCTTTAATCACTAAACTACTATTTGATTTTCCAACTTGCTGCTCCCTGGGACCAGAGGTAGACCTGTATTACGGCGTCCTGCCAGGTGTGTCCTCCGTCCTCTCAGCCTCCTCCATCTCGCACAAATCAACTCAAGGCCTCGTCTCCCTCTTCCACATCCTCTACGCGGGGTTAGATCTGTTCAGTCGCAAGCAACACCGGTGAGAAAATAAGGTTCAGTCCACTTTGTGTCCGGATGAAATGAGAGTGAAGGTGTGTTTTGAGGCAGATTGTCTGATTTGCAAAGACATCAATCTCCATCATGTCTGGTTTAGTGATCCTCTCTAACTCGTACACTCTCTCTCTCTCTCTCTCTCTCTCTCTCTCTGTCTCTCTCTCCCCCCCCCTCCCCACTTGTGTTGCCATCTGTTCTCGATTAATGTGAGTTACGAGCAGTAATTGAAGCATCTGTTCATCCGGTGTGCATCCTTTGCTCTGACACTCTGACACTACATCATACAACACCTCTCTCTTTCTCTCTACAGCAGTCGGTCTCTCCTTCACTTTGTCTTTCATCATGCTTCTCTTATAAACACACTCCTTTAACTGCCCCGACGTTTCTTTTAGCCGGTTGGTTGGTTTTGGTCCGGACTGAAATATCTCAACAACTATCGGATGGATCGTGAGGATATTTTGTACACACATCCGTGTTATTCAGAGGATGAACCCAACCGACTCTGGTGATCCTGTGACTTTTCTTTTCGAGGTTGATATTTGTGGATTTGAGTGAACTTTTTCACCAATTATTATATTTGCCATTTAGTTCATATCCCCCTCAGGAGGAATTGCAGTGACGTAGAGTTGCTGCAGCGATGACGCATTTTTGAAGGCCAACCAGGAAATCAGCATCGCACTTGTTCCCAATAAGATTCTTCCATTGGATTTTGGATTATTGCAGAAAATAAGCAAGATCATCTTTACAAATGAACACCACTTTTAAGATGTTTGAAGCCAAACACCAGAAGTAAAAAGCTGCATTAGGTTATAAAGGAACTACCCCTCAGTCACACCAGCACAAGTAAACACAACGAGGCCGTGAAGGCGGACTAGCCAGCGTTTAGTCAACCCCCTGTAACACTAAAGCTTACTGATGGAACAAAACGTTAAAATCTCTTGTGTTACCCAGAGACCTTATTTCAGGCCGGGTTAGAGTCCCGAGGCGGGGTTGGAGTCCCACGCTATATAAGACCTCAGAGAGGCCGGGTTAGAGTTTATTTATTATTATTTTATTTATTTTTTATTTTTTTTAGTGTTTTAATGACTGTTTTTATTGTTTCAATGTATGTTTTAAATCTCCTTTACTTTTGCCTTTATGCTTTTAATGGTTCATGTGAAGCACTTTGAATTACCTTGTTGTTGAAATGTGCTATACAAATAAACTTGCCTTGCCTTGCCTTGCCTTCTAACCAAAAACACATTCAAGAAACCCGCTGACTAAGGAACAGGAAGTCGACTCTTTTCTGGGCTTTAGTACTTTGAGCAATCTATCTATGTGCAAGGATGAGCCGCCCATGGGCATTCTGGGATTATTTCAGGATAATGACGCATCACAAAACATAGACGATGCTGAAGGTGAAGACGAACACCGACTCCTCTCAGCGCAGCGTGAGACTCGTCATGATCAGAGAGAAGAACAGATCTGAGAACTCTGGTCATCTCAAACACAACAGAACCCTCACAAGTGAGTTCATCACAACATGTGACCAACAAGCAGAACATCCGTCTGTCTGGAGCAGCCGTCAGGTAACGGTAGTGATGTCATACGTTAGTGATGTCATACGGAGTCTGATCACAAGAACAGGACCATCGATGAAAGAATCACTGAGATCATTGACGAGATGAGAATGTGTTTTAAAGATTTGGGAACTTCTTGTATTGCTGCTCAAGAAAGACTTTTTGTTTACATACGAGAATAATAAAGAAATGTTGATTCTTTTGTCTCACAAAATAATCAGAAAGAACCGATAAGAGTATCGATAAGGAACCGAACCGATAAGCACAATCGATAAGAGTATCGATAGAATGCTGACGATGCATCTCTAATGACAGATGAACGATGGGTAGAACTCTGGAGAGCCGAGGGGAGCTGCAGATTCTCTCACCTACATTGTCATTTAACACATTATCATGAAAACATTGATTAAAGTCGAACCTTCATTCAGTTTCCTAGCCCCAGGAGCTCAGGGTGCTTATACTGTATCTGAACACAGGACGCAGACGCATCAATAAATACACACTCGTTTAAGTTGCACACACACACACACACACACAGCCAGGGTTAGTCTCGTCCCCTTTATCGATCGCTTCACTAGAACTGAGGCGGACCTGTCAGCGGAGGTTGAAGACGCTGTCTGAGCGCTCGATGGGGAATCAGTGTGAAATATCTACGAACCAGACGAGCCGGTTTGTGAAGAGACTCTATAATCTGACAAGAGTTTTCCTGAGACGCTGAGAGACAGACGGGGCGAAAATAAATAAATAAAACAAGACAGAAAGTGTGTGTGTGTGGTGTGTGTGCGTGAGTGTGTGTGCGTGTGTGTGTGTGCGTGTGCGTGTGTGTGTGTGTGAGTGAGTGTGAGACTGTCTGGACTGTATACCCCCTGTATGTGCTTAGCAGGCAGCGTAGCCAGGCTGAGCTAATAGGCAGGATGTGTGTGAGCAGGAGGCTGGAGGTTTCCTGCTGTCACGTTCTGTCTGTCTCTGGCATGTTTACACCCTGCAGGGTAAGAAGCTCTGACACACACACACACACAGTCTTACCTATTGTGTTGCACATTCACTCAAACACACTCGTGCAGAGATAATATCCATCCTGCTCTGATTATAACGTCTTCTCCTCTGCTATAATCACCCTCATCCCACTGAAATGATCCTCCCCCAATCAAAAGTAGTCAAGAATAGAACACGGTTGCCTAAAAGGGAAACGCTGCATCCTCCGTACGGCAGCCAGGATCAGTGTGAAGGCGACAGATGTATTGGGCATTGCTGAGTGGAGGTAGGCAGACGGGCGGGGCGTCCATATGTCCGCCCAGCTGACTCGTCCCGGTCCAGCCTGGACGCGGGTCAGAGGGCAGGCTGCTGTCTCTCTCCTCAGCGGGGGACACTTGGCATCAGTTAAAGAGTGAAAGCAGAAGCCTGTGTTGCTGCTTCTTATTGTCAAATAGAAGGTGATGTGTCTCACATTTCTCACTACCAACTTGTCAAATACGGACGCTTGGTCAGTGGCTCTACGCTTGAAACTACAACGCTCCATTTACTCCTCCAGGGTCCGTGTTTGACTCCGCTCATTACCTGCATTGTGTCTTTGCAAATTAAACTTCCGTGTTCACAGGAATTGTGTAGTTTCTGCTCGTTACATGCTCGGAAGGTGCACTCTGTAAAACCTAAATCTTTGGCAGGTGTGTCTGCAACGACAACTGCTGATTTAATGCACCATAAGTTACTAAATGAACATCATGCTGTGTTGAAGAAGACTTGAAACTAGAGATTGAGACATAAACTCATGTTTACAATGTTTACTGAGGTAATAAATCAAGAGAGAAGTAGAGTCATTTTCTCATAGACTTCTAATACAACCAGAGGAGTCGCCCCCTGGTGGACACTAGAGAGAATGCAGCTTTAACACATGAAGCTTTGGCTTCACTCTTCAGACTCAGAGGTTGCTGCCTGTGTAAAACGAGCGTTGTTAACTGTCTTGGAGCTGAATCATAATTAATGTTATTCGACTTCACTCTTCAGAACCGGAGGTTGACTTTACTCTTGTTACGTAACGTTGCGTAAGAAATTCTACTTAGTGTGTTTGTTATTTATATATTGCTAGTTGCGGTTGTTATTAGTTTAACACAAACATGATCTTTTTCTGACCTTAAACAAGCAGATGTGTTGTCTAAACCCATCGTTTCATAGCGTTGATTACGTGTCATTGCACACTTCTGCAAGTGTGATACAAGGCTGATATGAAACTGATGAGATGCATTTTGATTCAGAGTTGTGGGAGTTCATTGTATCCATGGTTTGCAGAAACGCACGATGCCAACGTTTCTTCTGGGGACTGTTGGGGGTTTTAATCGTCTGTCTGTGGTTGTTCAGGTTCTGTCAGCTCATATAACGCAGATGTGTCTGCCCAAATTTGAAAGAGTTATAGTGTTCTGTGTGATCCAACTTTTGACTTGTATTTATAGCCAATAAAAGCTCCAGCAATTTAGGAGACTAAACCGCATATGGAACAAACATATGGTCAATAATTGAAAATGAGGACAGCGTTTTAAGGGAGACGACCCCGGCTGTAATTACCAACCATTTATCCCACTTTGTGTTAATCAGCGGTGAAATGACACCGTGTCCCGTTCACGTTCATCTCCCAACACCAACAAAGGCCTCGCGCATTAGATTAGCCGTGACCCTCGGCTCCATTCGTTTCAATGAGGCTGTCTGAAGAAGAGGAGGAGGACGAAGACGGTGCGAGTGCTGGAAAGTGGCAGCCAGGACAGGAGCTGCCATGTAATCTAATTCCTCCCCTCTTTGTCTTCATTCATTCGGTGTCATGACAGATTATGTTGAAATGGGAGTCGAGAGGGCAGAATGATGAATGAGCGAGGAAAGGGGGAGGAATGAGAGAGAGAGAGAGAGAGAGAGAGAGAGAGAGAGAGAGAGAGAGAGAGAGAGAGACTGGTCGGCAGTGAGAGAAGAAGAGTGTTTGTGTGTCCTCATGAGTTTCGTGTCATGATTCATTGTCTGTAATGTTGCTGTGAAATGCACGAGGGGTCCTGATGAAGTGTGAGCTGCTTGTGTGTGTGTGTGTGTGTGTGTGTGTGTGATTGCTGTATCGCTGCTGTGCAGGTTGATTCACAAGCTACACAGCACATCGACTTTAAGTAGTTTGATGCAAATACTTCTGTAGTTCTGTAAGTTGTGATTCCTACTTTTACTGAAGTAATAAAATATTCGTACTTCTTCCACCGCTGTATGTCGGTCTGTATTTCAGACTGAAATGTCTCAACAATCGTTGCATTTTTTGCCATGAAATTTAGCGCAGACATTCATGATCCCCAGAGGATGAATCATACCGACTCAAAACTGAGATGAAAACAAACACCTATCCGCTAGCATGGCTGAAAACAACCGCTTCAACCCTAACCCCTTCTGCTGTGTCTTCTCCCTGCAGGCCTACTTCCGTCAGGGGGTTGCCCTGCAGTACCTGGGCCGTCATGCGGACGCCCTGGCAGCGTTCGCCTCCGGCCTCGCCCAGGACCCCAAGAGTCTCCAGCTGCTGGTCGGCATGGTGGAGGCCGCCATGAAATCGCCCCTCAGAGGTACATGCTGTCTTGTGTTGGTATCGTTCATCCGTCCAACAACAGATTCGTGCATTCATTAGCTTCACGCCTTTGCCATAACTTTATGTGTGGAAGTTTTCAGGAGGGCAGAGTGAGACGTCGGCGTTTGTAGTTTCCACTTTTTCCTTTGTTCTGTTGTTCCGCGGCTCTCCTCTGGGATGAAACAGAAAGACGACCCGTCTGATGATTCACATCTCTCAAAGAAGTGGATGCACATTCTGATGTGACAAAGAGCGAGAAAAGAGGGATGTAGAAAATAAATCAAACAAGCGAGTCAGATGAAGTAGAAAGAGACACTTGTGGGAGTTGAAATTGAAAACAGTGTCGGGAGGTTGGACTCATCCCCTCACATCCACCGCTGCCTGACTCCATAGGAGCACCTGCGTTCGCTGCTCAGGTGAATCTCCTTCTGTATCATGTGGTGGCAGATTCATCCACATGTGGACTCAAACTGCAGCCAGAGGGAGCGAGGAGATGCATCCTCCATGAGGCAGCGCTTCACTGTGACAGGTTACTGTGTTAGTGCTGCCTGCTCTCAGGTCAGTGGTATGAAAACAAGAACAAATGGCTTTCAAGTCTAGATTTTAGTTTAATTCTTCCCTAATGTTGGGAAGAGATGTTGCGATACCGTTTTTCATCCTACTGATATCTGAACTTGCAGATTTCCGATTCAGTATTACAGAATATCCAGACGGTCACCAAAATGAATCTATTTAGTTTGAAGTTTAGCGATGTATCAAAAGCCGTCACTTTGAGTTTGAAGAGGGCAAAGAGGCAGCAAGTACTAATTGAGTGGAGATATGACTAATCTATGAGTCAAATCTATTTCCTGATTCGCTCCACGTCCATATTCAGGACTATAACGAGCTTAAAGTAAAGAGCAGAGGACCGTTTGTTAGCGTAAGTCTGCTTCTGGTGGAGCTCGTGATGGAATATTTACGAGGTAGATTCCTGTGTCGTTGATCTGTTCTTCCCACCGTTCCGTGCTCGTCAACGTGCAGCTCTCAACGGCCTGAGAAGATGGAGGAGGACTGCATACCACTTAAGAATGGCTTGCAGGCAGGAGTTGGCACAGGATGATGTTCTTACCCTTCAGCTGTATCGGAATGAGAGCACGGCTTCTTGGGAATAGCCGTCTGCTTGGCAAGCTACAGCAAATGTCTGCGTGTGGAATCTGCCGGCGCACTGGAGAGCAGATCTAGTTTTAGGATTCACAATATTTCCCTTTGAGGCGGAGCGTGACGGGGCGTGTTGAGCACGAGGCCGTTTGGAGAATGACCCAATGAGCAGCGGCTCTGTTGCAGCAGGTGGAATGAAACTCTGTTGTTGTCTGTCGAGATCACAGGGAAAGAGTCACGAAAGGCAATCGATCGCTTTCATGTACAGGGATGTGTTGCCTAAACCTAACTGTTGGTGGTTTTGTTGCCTGAACCTAACTGTTGGTGGTTTTGTTGCCTGAACCTAACTGTTGGTGGTTTTGTTGCCTGAACCTAACTGTTGGTGGTTTTGTTGGCTGAACCTAACTGTTGGTGGTTTTTGTTGCCTGAACCTAACTGTTGGTGGTTCTGTTGCCTGAACCTAACTGTTGGTGGTTTTGTTGCCTGAACCTAACTGTTGGTGGTTTTGTTGCCTAGACCTAACTGTTGGTGGTTTTGTTGCCTGAACCTAACTGTTGGTGGTTTTGTTGCCTGAACCTAACTGTTAGTGGTTTTGTTGCCTAGACCTAACTGTTGGTGGTTTTGTTGCCTAGACCTAACTGTTGGTGGTTTTGTTGCCTGAACCTAACTGTTGGTGGTTTTGTTGCCTGAACCTAACTGTTGGTGGTTTTGTTGCCTAGACCTAACTGTTGGTGGTTTTGTTGCCTGAACCTAACTGTTGGTGGTTTTGTTGCCTAAACCTAACTGTTGGTGGTTTTGTTGCCTGAACCTAACTGTTAGTGGTTTTGTTGCCTGAACCTAACTGTTGGTGGTTTTGTTGCCTGAACCTAACTGTTGGTGGTTTTGTTGCCTAGACCTAACTGTTGGTGGTTTTGTTGCCTGAACCTAACTGTTGGTGGTTTTTGTTGCCTGAACCTAACTGTTGGTGGTTCTGTTGCCTGAACCTAACTGTTGGTGGTTTTGTTGCCTAGACCTAACTGTTGGTGGTTTTGTTGCCTGAACCTAACTGTTGGTGGTTTTTGTTGCCTGAACCTAACTGTTGGTGGTTCTGTTGCCTGAACCTAACTGTTGGTGGTTCTGTTGCCTGAACCTAACTGTTGGTGGTTTTGTTGCCTGAACCTAACTGTTGGTGGTTTTGTTGCCTAGACCTAACTGTTGGTGGTTTTGTTGCCTGAACCTAACTGTTGGTGGTTTTTGTTGCCTGAACCTAACTGTTGGTGGTTCTGTTGCCTGAACCTAACTGTTGGTGGTTTTGTTGCCTAGACCTAACTGTTGGTGGTTTTGTTGCCTGAACCTAACTGTTGGTGGTTTTTGTTGCCTGAACCTAACTGTTGGTGGTTCTGTTGCCTGAACCTAACTGTTGGTGGTTCTGTTGCCTGAACCTAACTGTTGGTGGTTTTGTTGCCTGAACCTAACTGTTGGTGGTTTTGTTGCCTAGACCTAACTGTTGGTGGTTTTGTTGCCTAGACCTAACTGTTGGTGGTTTTGTTGCCTGAACCTAACTGTTGGTGGTTTTGTTGCCTGAACCTAACTGTTGGTGGTTTTGTTGCCTAGACCTAACTGTTGGTGGTTTTGTTGCCTGAACCTAACTGTTGGTGGTTTTGTTGCCTAAACCTAACTGTTGGTGGTTTTGTTGCCTGAACCTAACTGTTAGTGGTTTTGTTGCCTGAACCTAACTGTTGGTGGTTTTGTTGCCTGAACCTAACTGTTGGTGGTTTTGTTGCCTAGACCTAACTGTTGGTGGTTTTGTTGCCTGAACCTAACTGTTGGTGGTTTTTGTTGCCTGAACCTAACTGTTGGTGGTTCTGTTGCCTGAACCTAACTGTTGGTGGTTTTGTTGCCTAGACCTAACTGTTGGTGGTTTTGTTGCCTGAACCTAACTGTTGGTGGTTTTTGTTGCCTGAACCTAACTGTTGGTGGTTCTGTTGCCTGAACCTAACTGTTGGTGGTTCTGTTGCCTGAACCTAACTGTTGGTGGTTTTGTTGCCTGAACCTAACTGTTGGTGGTTTTGTTGCCTAGACCTAACTGTTGGTGGTTTTGTTGCCTGAACCTAACTGTTGGTGGTTTTTGTTGCCTGAACCTAACTGTTGGTGGTTCTGTTGCCTGAACCTAACTGTTGGTGGTTTTGTTGCCTGAACCTAACTGTTGGTGGTTTTTGTTGCCTGAACCTAACTGTTGGTGGTTCTGTTGCCTGAACCTAACTGTTGGTGGTTCTGTTGCCTGAACCTAACTGTTGGTGGTTTTGTTGCCTGAACCTAACTGTTGGTGGTTTTGTTGCCTAGACCTAACTGTTGGTGGTTTTGTTGCCTAGACCTAACTGTTGGTGGTTTTGTTGCCTGAACCTAACTGTTGGTGGTTTTGTTGCCTAGACCTAACTGTTGGTGGTTTTGTTGCCTAGACCTAACTGTTGGTGGTTTTGTTGCCTGAACCTAACTGTTGGTGGTTTTGTTGCCTGAACCTAACTGTTGGTGGTTTTGTTGCCTAGACCTAACTGTTGGTGGTTTTGTTGCCTGAACCTAACTGTTGGTGGTTTTGTTGCCTAAACCTAACTGTTGGTGGTTTTGTTGCCTGAACCTAACTGTTGGTGGTTTTGTTGCCTAGACCTAACTGTTGGTGGTTTTGTTGCCTGAACCTAACTGTTGGTGGTTTTTGTTGCCTGAACCTAACTGTTGGTGGTTCTGTTGCCTAGACCTAAATTCAGTTTTCAACACAAAAAGAAGTCGTGCCGAGCGACACAAACAGACCCGTACGATCCGTGTACCTGTCCACGAAACCAACGGACTTAATGTCGTGACTTCTTCACAGACTGCCGTGGGACTGAGTCTGATCATCTGTGATACGCAGCTTGTCCCTGAACTCCTGCAGAAGCATCACTGTGCAGATCTGATGCACTGTGGGAGGTTGCTCTGCTGTCCGGGGGCTGCAACCTCAAAAAAAACAACTCCATCTCCCATAAGCTTCAAAGCCAGCACGCCTCAGAAGCTAAGAAGCCAGCATCAAGTGTTACCAGGAGCCGTCATGCTTGAGCAAGCAGCAGGAGGAAGGGGCAACATGTTTGGCCCACGGAGAAGGCCGGTGTGCAGTGAGCCCAGGACGGGAGCTGCAGCAGTACCAGCGTGGCAGAGGGGCCCCTCCTCTGGCCTATCTGCCTCCTGTGGGGTCTGCTGATGTCTCTTTTATAGGATGATGTGCTGAGAGGTTGTTCGAAAGTAGAGGCAATCCTTCCAATTCTTACCGGGGGATGTTTACTAAGCTCTGCCTCAAATTGGCAGCATTTTACATCGCCACCTATTTTTGCAATTTAGCGTCGTATTGCTCAGACTACGGAGAACCGCTGCAGTTCATCTCATTTGCATGAAATGCAGATAAATGTGACCCGCTGTCGGGATGTCTTCTCAAGCGTTGCACACGTCTGGAAAGCAGAAAGAAAATGTTTTCTGCTGATGAA
>JAFEUB010001143.1:145000-167500 GCA_024529925.1 Ophthalmolycus amberensis | reverse complement strand
GAGTTCATTCACATCTGTGGTTCTCCGTGACGCAGCAGGAGAACTCTTCTCTTCCTTCCTCCCATGCTGAGGGTTGAGAGCTCATAATGTTTTGGGCGATTGAGCGTCGCTGTTTTTTCTGTCTGGTCTCTTCCAGACAGTTTATCGAGCGCAGCAGCATGAAGGAGGATCTTCCTCCGTCTCTGCTCGTCTTCCTCTTTATTTAGATTCCTTTTTACTGAGCAGGATTTCAATGAGATTTCCCTTCAACATGATATGAAAATATAACATCAACAGGTTGCATCCTGTCTTTGATCCCGTTGAGTCTCTCCATCTTTTTCTCACACGTGTACTTTTACTTTCTTTTATACATATTTAGTGCATGAATGGACATGTATCAAACATCCTGCACGTGCACTGTAAATTGAGTTTTCCAAAATACAAAAAGAACAGTCAGCTACAACCAGCAGGCGATTAGCTTAGCTTAGCATAAAAATAGAATACTGACAGGTTTCACATTATCTTTGATTTCCTTTCTGAAAATGACGAGTGTTGTCAGTCTCTCCATCTTTTTGCTACGTATATGAACGCAGACATAAACGTTGTCTGTTGGTTCTCACACACACAACATGATTGGATTCTTTTCTTCTTCTCGTCCGGGGGAAACGTTGTGTCCTTGAGGGAAATCAAACACTTGTCTGGCCGACTGACTACACACACAGAGGCCTCCTCCTCATTTATTAAATCTCCCTCTTCCCGCCTCGGAGAGATGTGTCAACTGGATTTTATGTGTTTACGCTCATCTTTGCTGGGAATTGGGATTTCAGTCGGTGTGTGCTGTCGTCTTTTCACGAACACACGCACACACACGCACACACACACACACACACACACACACACAAGAGCAGCAGAGAGAGAAAAGCAGTTTGTCCTGATTTTAATTAGGAGGTAAATTCCGCTAAAGGTCAGTTTGGCTGTTTTCACTTTTTAGCATTCATTAAGATTTAAAGGGATTTATTAAAAATCATTTCAACTGAAGCATCCGTTGTTCACATAGTAGAGCAAAGTATGTTTATGTCAGATTTTCTGATTGATTTCTTCAATACAGCATGATGTTCATTTAGTATGAACAAACCCTCCAGTGTCGGTAGCTGCTGAGCTCCAATCCACCTGGGCATGCAATCAATTTGCCTCCTTTTTTACTGACAAAATTCATGAAAATTAGACAAGCAGTCAGTGCCTCCACATCAACCACAGGATATGTGTTGTCCCGATCTCTGAATAACATCCATTCAAATATCATGACACAATTTCATTCAATCGACCGTAGAAGCCTAGAAGACATTATCCAACATCTGAAGTCATCCTCCTGCTGCTTGGATATTCTACCAACACACTTTTTCAAAAATATTTCAAACTGCATGACCACTGATCTTTTACAAATTGTAAACACATCCCTTCTCTCAGGTGTCTTCCCACAAGCCCTAAAAACTGCAGTTATTAAACCACTCCTAAAGAAGGCTAGTTTAGACTCCGCAACGATGAAAAATTATCGGCCAATATCAAACCTCCCATTTTTAAGTAAAATAATTGAAAAAGCGGTTTTCCAACAGCTGACCAACTTCTTGACCGTAAATAACTGCTTTGATGTTTTCCAGTCAGGCTTTCGACAGCACCACAGTACAGAAACTGCTCTTGTTAAGGTTTTCAACGACATCCACTTAAACATAGACAACGGCAGAAGTTCAGTCTTAGGCCAGATCCACACTAGGCCGTGTCTCGTTGGATGCAGAGTTCTCAAATAGAACCGATCTCCGTCCACGCGGGAGTTTTCAGCATTATTGGAGCATCCACACGGCAGCCTTCAAGGCGGACAGCACGTGACCATTAACGTACACTGGGCATGCGCGTGATGGTGTAAACAGGAAGTGGATTGCTTGCTTAGTTTAAAAAAAAATATGACAGAGTAATAAAGTAGTCTTTAATAATGAAAGGTTGTATTTGATACTTAAGATCTTCCTCTATAAACTCAAACAGACACAGTTCGTGGAAAGTTTTAGAAGTTTTATTTTTCAGACGTAGTTACAGCGCTGCAGGTCTGTCTGTCTCTATATCTCTCTCTCTCTCTCTCTCTCTCTCTCACACATCAACTTTACTTTAAAATCAACACTTACACGGAAACGTTTACTCGATTATGGTCCATAAATGTGGTCAACACACGTCGATCACTCGCTTCCTCTGTGTTGTCTGTTGTTGCCGTGGGGGCTGATGAATGTAACGTTAGCTCCATTGGGGTATTCCTTGAGATACGGCATCAGGGGATAAGCTGGGTCACCCAGCAGAGACACAGGGACATCATCTTCGCCCTCTATCAATTCTTTAGGGCATTTGCTCCATCTTTTAGGGCACAACATCATGAAACAGGTCCGACTCGCTAGCTTCTAAGCTAATTTTAACATTACCGCCAATGGGGAAATGCTAACCGCGATTAGCATTAGCGAATATAATATATCTTCGTACATATTTTCAGAAAGAAATACTTGCAGACTAAGGTCTCTCAAGGCTACCAAACGGAAAAAGTAAAAGGAATCAGCGTCGATCACTCGTCTCTCACTCGTTTCCTCTGTTTGTAGCTGTAGCTCTGAATAGCATTTATTGCTAACTGTAGCTTCAGACAGCAGCTCCGTGGGGGCTGATCGCCGATGGTCAAGCAGCTCGCTCATCGCTCGAAGAACAGCTCGCCTCCTCCGCATGTAGGCATTAGCAGCATTGTAAAATGACGAATTTAACTCCACAATAGCTGCTACTACAGACAACAAAGCAAGCAAGGCTCGTTATCCATGTCCCGGCTGTTTTGTTTCTTCCGGGTACGGGTCACGTGATAGTGAGTGTGACGAATCAGGGACGGAGACGTCATGGCTGGTAATAACCAATCCAGTAGCGAGCACGGGTGTGGGCTCATTTTTTTCAAACAGACATCCGTATCCGACGTCTACACTGAACCAAAACCCCGGAGTTCTCACATACCTCCAACCTCGGCGGAGTTTTCAGGTTCCTCCGTTAAGGCTGCTCCAAAACTCCGGCGTCGTGTGGCTGCTCAGTGTAAACGTAGGAAAAGTGGACAAGTGTGGACATGGCATTAGTGTTACTAGATCTCAGTGCTGCATTCGACACGGTCGACCATGCCATACTCCTAGAAAGACTAAAAATCTGGGTGGGACTCTCTGGCACAGCACTTAACTGGTTTGAATCCTACTTGAAGGGCCGAGAATACTTTGTGTCCGTAGCTGATTACACATCAGAGCTGACTAAAATGACATGTGGTGTTCCCCAAGGTTCAATACTGGGGCCTCTTCTGTTCAACATCTACATGCTTCCACTAGCTCAGATTATGGAAAACAACAAAGTGTGTTATCATAATTATGCAGACGACACACAAATCTACATAACTATGTCACCAGGGGACTATAATCCCATACAAGGGCTGGGTAACTGCATTGAACAAATCAACAACTGGATGTGCCAGAATTTTCTTCAATTAAACAAAGATAAAACAGAAGTAATTGTTTTTGGTACCAAGGACGAACAATTGAAAATCACCGCTCAGCTTCAGTCACTGATGTTAAAACCCACAAACCAAGCCAGAAATCTAGGAGAAGTTATGGATTCAGACCTCAACCTGAACAGCCATATCAAGACAATTACAAAATCAGCCTACTATCACCTGAAGAATATATCAAGGATTAGAGGACTTATGTCTCAACAGGATTTGGAAAAACTTGTCCACGCATTTATCTTCAGCAGACTGGACTACTGTAACGGTGTGTTTACAGGTCTCTGTAAAAAGTCCGTCAGAAAGCTGCAGCTGATTCAGAACGCTGCAGCTCGAGTCCTCACTAAGACCAGGAGGGTGGATCACATCACTCCAGTTCTGAGGTCTTTGCACTGGCTTCCTGTCCAACAAAGAATTGACTTTAAAATCCTGTTGTTGGTTTACAAAGCACTGAATGGTTTGGGACCAAAATACATCTCCGATCTGCTACTACCTTATGAACCATCCCGACCCCTCAGGTCGTCTGGGACCGGTCTACTTTCTGTTCCCAGAGTCAGAACTAAACATGGAGAAGCAGCGTTCAGTTTTTCTGCTCCACATATCTGGAACAAAGTCCCAGAAAGCTGCAGGTCTGCTGAGACCCTCAGCTCATTTAAATCAAGATTGAAGACTTTTCTGTTTGCTGCTGCCTTTAATTGAACCACGTTCAATTAATATATTAATCAATTTACTGCATTTCTGCATTTTACTACTGAATTGTATTTCTTACACTGTTTCTTTAATTGTTTTTAAATCTCCTTTTCTTTTGCCTTATGTTTTGATGCTTTTAATGGTTTTATGTGAAGCACTTTGAATTACCTTGTTGTTGAAATGTGCTATACAAATAAACTTGCCTTGCCTTGCCTTGCCTAGTACATTATGGTCCATTTAGAGTCAAACAGACCATAAAGCAGGGGATGCTTTAGGGCGGGGCTACACGGTGATTGACAGGTCTCTACCAGAGACGTACACGGTGTCTCTACGTCACTCCTCCTCAGTCCTAATATGGTCACTTCCTGTTCACTGGCTGCAAAAAGTCAAGATGGCGACGATGAACTACAGATATGATGTTTGTCGATTTAAAAGATATTGCAAGTCAAGAAAATCAAATTTTGTCATTGTGTCATCTAGTTTTGTGTGAAACCGCTCAGTGTACGTCACCAATGCTAGCTAGCTAGCTTAGCTATGTTCCACGCACAGATGTAACGTCTTACCTGAAGTGTCTTTTTATTAAAGGTAACATAACGCAATGCTAAAGATTAGACCAGTGGAATAAATGTTTTAGGTCAAGTTATCCAATATTTCACAAACATGTTTTTTCAGCGGATCCTCGTTTTGTTTGTCTTGGTAAAAAATGTGATTCGGTGGATTTTGTTAAGAATTTAAAATAAATGATTAAATTAAGCGCAAGACACGTGGGAACAAAGGGTTAAAATAGCTGAGTGGAAATATTTGAGTTTGTTTTCTATAGAAATAGTATAATCTACTTCAGCGTAAGATGAATCCATATTCGTACCTATATTTATTCTTGTGATTCTCATGTTTCCTGGACGAACACTCGTGTGACGAGGAAGATGGTTTGGGGTCAAAGTGACCAAGTACATTCACTCAAATACTGACTTTAGTACAATTCTGACACTCGTTTAAACTGAGATGTAGACGGCAGACTGACGGTATTCGGATGCCGTTTATTATCATCATCCTGCAGCATAAACTCTGTTTTTGCATATAATTAATGTAAGAATTCTCTGTTTATTCCTTTGCCAGTGAATACCCCCACATCAGAGCTGCCTGAGGGACTATGGATATTAATATTTGTCTTGTTATGTGGCATAAAATATAGAAAACTGTCTTATGTTAGATAAATATCTGCCTCAAACTGTTTGATTTAATTGTATATCATATATAATATAATATACTGCTAGTATTGTAGAATATTACCAGTTGGAGTTAATTGAAAAATCGGCAGTAGCTGACCGGGAGGCAGCTGACCGGGAGGCAGCTTCCAGAGGACGGAGGGAGCAGCGCAGCGAGCGCCTCTCACTCCTCCAATCAGAGAAACAGACCAGGGTGTGTGTGAGTGTGTGTGTGTGTGTGTGTGTGTGTGAGAGTGTGAGTGTGAGTGTGTGTGTGTGTGTGTGTGTGTGTGTGTGTGTGTGTGAGAGTGTGTGTGTGTGTGAGTGTGTGTGTGTGTGAGTGTGAGTGTGTGTGTGAGTGTGTGTGAGTGTGAGTGTGTGTGTGTGTGTGAGTGTGTGTGAGTGTGTGTGAGTGTGAGTGTGAGTGTGTGTGTGTGAGTGTGTGTGAGTGTGTGTGTGTGTGTGAGTGTGTGTGTGTGAGTGTGAGTGTGTGTGTGTGTGAGTGTGAGTGTGTGTGTGTGAGTGTGAGTGAGTGTGAGTGTGTGTGTGAGTGTGTGTGAGTGTGTGTGAGTGTGAGTGTGTGTGAGTGTGAGTGTGTGTGTGTGAGTGTGAGTGAGTGTGAGTGTGTGTGTGAGTGTGTGTGAGTGTGTGTGAGTGTGAGTGTGTGTGAGTGTGAGTGAGTGTGAGTGTGTGTGTGAGTGTGTGTGAGTGTGTGTGAGTGTGTGTGAGTGTGAGTGAGTGTGAGTGTGAGTGAGTGTGAGTGTGAGTGAGTGTGAGTGTGTGTGAGTGTGAGTGAGTGTGAGTGTGTGTGTGAGTGTGTGTGTGTGTGTGTGAGTGTGTGTGTGTGTGAGTGTGTGTGTGTGAGTGTGAGTGTGTGAGTGAGTGTGAGTGTGAGTGAGTGTGAGTGTGAGTGAGTGTGAGTGTGTGTGAGTGTGAGTGAGTGTGAGTGTGTGTGTGAGTGTGAGTGTGAGTGTGAGTGTGTGTGTGAGTGTGTGTGTGTGAGTGTGAGTGAGTGTGTGAGTGAGTGTGAGTGTGAGTGTGTGTGTGTGTGAGTGTGAGTGTGTGTGTGAGTGAGTGTGTGTGTGAGTGTGTGTGAGTGTGTGTGAGTGTGAGTGTGTGTGAGTGTGAGTGTGTGTGAGTGTGAGTGTGTGTGTGTGAGTGTGAGTGAGTGTGAGTGTGTGTGTGAGTGTGTGTGAGTGTGTGTGAGTGTGAGTGTGTGTGAGTGTGAGTGAGTGTGAGTGTGTGTGTGAGTGTGTGTGAGTGTGTGTGAGTGTGAGTGAGTGTGAGTGTGAGTGAGTGTGAGTGTGAGTGAGTGTGAGTGAGTGTGAGTGTGAGTGAGTGTGAGTGTGTGTGTGAGTGTGAGTGTGAGTGTGAGTGTGAGTGTGAGTGTGAGTGTGTGTGTGAGTGTGTGTGTGTGAGTGTGAGTGAGTGTGTGAGTGAGTGTGAGTGTGAGTGTGTGTGTGTGTGAGTTCATGGCCTTGTTTTTACTGAGACAACAGCAGTGTGATGCTCAGCTGAAACACTCATCATGATTTGCACGGCATGGTGAAGCCTGAAGACGTCCCTGTGATCAGCAGGAGGAGGAATCATCGGGCGAGAGTTCTAAAAGAACCGCAGGAACCTGAGAACGGGGAATAGGATGTAAGAGATTAGCATTCACTCCTGAAGCCTCCAATAACGCTTCCATCTGGGATGAGATTCAGATGCTTTACTTCAGTAAAAGTGCTAATACCACACTGGAGAAATACTGTAGAAGTATTTCTTTAGCATCAGTAAAGTATTGCTAGCTCAGTAAAATGTTTCACTGTTATATCTGATGCTCCTGCTGCATTATGTTGCATGTTAACTCCTTTATATCCTGTTGTCTGGTTTAATCTGCATCAATGCATCATATTCTATAAGATGATCAGATGTTCGTCTCCACGTATCTCTAAAAAGAACAAACTAACTAACTTTTTACATTTGTTTTATTTTTGGTACTTCCATTATGTTTTGATGTTAATACTTTTATACTTTTACTTGACGTTATTGTGAGGAGCCCTGCTGCAGTAACATGAGAGCTTCTCTAAAGGGAGCCTGGTGCTCAGAAACACTACCGCTGGAGTCCACAGGGGGCGCCAACATCCACACAACATGGACGTTCCTCGTAGTAGCTTTAAGTACAGTTGAGAGTATTTCTACACCGTGATATTAGTACTTTTGCTTCAGTAAAAGATCTGAGTACTTCTTGTACCGTGTTGTGCAGGCAGCTGGTGACAAACTTAAAACAACGTGATGAATTATTTGGTGTTTGAACCCTGAAATCAAAGCTCCTTTTGTGTGTGTGTGTGTGTGTGTGTGTGTGTGTGTGTGTGTGTGTGTGTTCTTGGTTGTTGTTTACTGGATTCTAACTATTCTGTGTGTGTTTGTGTGATTTCAGGCGGCGTCCGGCGCCCTCAGCAGTCTGGGCCACGTGTACACGGCGATCGGCGACTACCCCAACGCGCTGGCCAGCCATAAGCAGTGTGTGCTGCTGGCGCGACAGACCCAGAGCCGGCTCTCCGAGGCTCGCCAGCTGGGCAACATGGGCGCCGTGTACACAGCGCTGGGAGACTTCACCAACGCCGTCCAGAGCCACGAGCAGCACTTGGACATCGCCAAGGTACAAAGCGGCATCTTTACAGCTGAAAGGTTTCTGCTGGGGAGGAGGAACACTGTGTCCTGAATCTTTCTGTTTTCAGGCTGTTCCCACAAAGTAAGAGTTTATATTCACTCAAAGAGATGAAAAACAAAGAGTCAATATCTACGAACAAGTGTCCTGATCTCTCTTCTTCCTCTGAGCCATAGACCTCCATTAAAACACATGAGTGAGCCTCTCTGTTGTTCCTCCATCTCCATCAACACACTCTGTACTTTATTCTGACTCCATCACACAAACACGCACTAATAATACTTCAGCAAAATCATATTCCATTGTCTTGTATTTAACGTTCATATCTGAATGTTTGTTTTGTTCTGATATTTGTAGCCTCGAACATTGAACCTGACATTCGGTTTGTTGAACTGTGAGAAAGAAGAAGCTCAGCCTCGATGCGTTTGTGTTCTTTGGATATGTTTAAAATAACACGTTCATCAAACTTCGTTTTGATTCGTCCGACGTGAATCTCTTTAAAGTGGGTCCCCAGAAGCCGTTTGGGAAACATGAACATGTGGATTAATTCACCGCTGAAAATAGTCCCGAAAAAGCACTTTTTATGATCAGATTTCATGTGTGCACCTTTAGGATCATTTGAATAAAGTTTAAAATAGTGAACTCAACATCATAATATCTTCACCTAAAGAAAAGCAGATGATTCTTCACATTAAAATAAAGTTTGGAGGTTTAACAGCTGAGACATTATGACGTTAATGCTGACAAGCTAAAAACAGAAATGTTTTCTCGATTAAAATATTCATTCTTTGTTTCTTCTGCTGCCTCGTGAAGAAGAAGATTCAGAGGGAAGATGTTGCTTCACAAACTAGAAGCTAAAAATGGAAATCACATGTTCTCATTGAGCCATCGGCGGACTCCAGTAATTTCATTTGGAGATTATTATGGAGAGAAGAGAAGACTGAGTAGAAACAGGAGGGCAGCAGTTCTCTAATGCAGCCTTTATAACAGCGTTACTGCCTTTATCCCAAGAACATCGTGTGTGCTCGGGCTGCAAAGAGTTACACAAACAAACACACCAGAAGACACATCATCGGAGCACATTTCACTTTTTATGTGACTTTTTTATTTGATGTATTTTTTGGACGAAGCGCGAAATCTCAAAGCGAGCCAGCAGCCGCCGCCGCCAACGTCGTGACACCAACGCACTAATCCTCCGTCTGTCCACTCGCAGCAGAATGAAGTCAGATCTTCGGACTACTGAGAGTCTGAAGTCATCTTTGTTGTGACAGTTTAGCTGGACATGTTGCAGCTTGTACCAGAGATGTGAGGCTCCGTGTCCGTCTCTCTCCGCTGGAAATCTGTTTCTTATCTCCAGTTGTACCGAGGACAGATGGAGTTTTTTAAACTTCAATAACAAGCTGCATTTCTTTATAACGTCTGTTTTTAATGTCCTGAAGCCAGTGACCATGGTTTCATTACGTCTTTTCAAAGTCCTTGCCTTTTGTTTTGAAGAAAGAGAAGCATTAATAATGATCTGATCTTTGATAACGGGGGACTGAACAGCCCTTGTGGTGATTTCTAATCATTCCTTTTTGTTTTTTGTAGTCGTTGGAGAACCGGCGTGAGGAGGCGCGGGCGTACAGCAACCTGGGCAGCGCCTTCCACTCTCAGCGCGACTTCGACAAGGCCATCTCGTACCACACGCGGGTGCTGCAGCTGGCTCAGGAGCTGGGCGACCGGGCCATCGAGATGAGGGCGTACGCCGGACTGGGACACGCCGCCCGCTGCATGCAGGTCGGTATAACATGCTCAGATGAACCGAGTCTCTGTTCTGTCTTTTTAAACATTGGTGGTGACCTCTGACCCCCTCAGGACCTGGAGAGAGCTCGTCTGCACCACCAGCACCAGCTGGAAATCGCTCAGGAGCTGCAGGACCGAGCGGCTCAGGGACGAGCGTCGTCCAACCTGGGTGAGTTCATCCAGCCACAAAAACATGAGTTCCATATTTACTTTTCTTTATCTGTTTGTTTGTTTGTTTGATGGTTTGAATTCAGAGTAAAGGAGACGCTTTAAGTAAGTAATGAACGGCAGGTGTTCTTAAAGGGAGAACGTTTTCCAAGGACCTCCTCATGAAGAGTGAAGCCAAAGCTTCATGTGTTAAAGCTGCATTCTCTCTAGTGTCCACCAGGGGGCGACTCCTCTGGTTGTATAGAAGTCTATGAGAAAATGACTCTACTTCTCTCTTGATTTATTACCTCAGTAAACATTGTAAACATGAGTTTATGTCTCAATCTCTAGTTGCAAGTCTTCTTCAATACAGCATGATGTTCATTTAGTACATTATGGTCCATTTAGAGTCACACAGACCATAAAGCAGGGGATGCTTTAGGGCGGGGCTACACGCTGATTGACAGGTCTCTACCAGAGACGTGTACGACGTCTCTACGTCGCAATTATAAACGTTTTACTGCGTGTCACAATCATATCAGTTTCTATTGGCTCAAAGCTCATGTGGGCTGGACTAATGGACACAATATGCTGGTTTTAATGGTCTCCATCTGTAGATATTCACTTTTTAATGAAACAGTAATGATATAATTTATAGCTAATAACTTTGTGGACCTCCTGATGGAGTGTCACAGACCTCACTTTGAGAACCACTGATGTTCAGGACGTTTTGGTCTCAGGTTTGGACTCATTTCATGTCAGTAAACACGTCCGTTGGACTTCCTCTCAAAGCCTCTTCATGTGTCATTCAATCTGGATTGAGCTTTGAGCTGCTGTTGTATCTTTAAGAAGGAGAAAACTAACGAGGAGGAGGAGGAGGAGGAGGAGGAGGAGGAGGAGGACTAGGAGGAGGAGGGGGAGGAGGAGGGGGAGGGGGAGGAGGAGGATGAGGAGGAGGAGGAGGGGGAGGGGGAGGAGGAGGAGGAGGAGGGGGAGGGGGAGGAGGGGGAGGAGGAGGAGGGGGAGGAGGAGGAGGAGGGGGAGGAGGCGTCTCGTTAATCAGGATGCACTCTTGAGGAAACGTAGATGACACCTCGCAGGAGGAGGATGGAAGATTTCTTCTTCTGTGTGAAAAAAATCATCAGTTTCACTTTAATGTCCTCACTTAGATCTCACAAAACTTTGTCCTCTGATCAAAATTCACATTAACCTGAGTCTGCTTCAATAATTACAGTTTTACTTCCCTGGTTTCAAAGGTGGACAATTTACAAAGTAGAATAAAAATCCTGCATTTAAAATGTGTCTTAAGTAAAAGTACAAAAGTATTTACATCCAAATGTACTTAAAGAAGCAAAAGTAAAAGTATTCATGATGCAGAATAATAGATATGATGTCTTTAATATCTTATAGTTATTGCTGCATCATGTGTTCATCCCTTTAATGCTGCAGCTGGTGAAGAGTTACACACTAACTGTTTCATTCGTTCATCAGATCAG
The DNA here is from genome assembly GCA_024529925.1 of Ophthalmolycus amberensis. Taxonomy (NCBI): domain Eukaryota; kingdom Metazoa; phylum Chordata; class Actinopteri; order Perciformes; family Zoarcidae; genus Ophthalmolycus; species Ophthalmolycus amberensis. The sequence continues at coordinate 155,998 of JAFEUB010001143.1, read as the reverse complement.
CAAACAGCGTCACAGCTGATCGATGAGAAGCTCCACTCATAGTGGACAAAACCTCCATAAAGTGAAACGAGTTCATCATTTTCATTTGGTTCACAAATAGAAACACTCAAAACAAACAGTCTGCCCTCTCAACTTCAAAGTCAACTCTTATTCTTTTCTGAGGGAATTTCATTTTTCCTAAAAGTGGATGATGTGATTTAATTTGAGATAAAAAGGTGAAAACATTGCAAGGCGATGAAGTGACAGAAGCAGAAGTCTTATTGTTGCGGCTGATGGAGAAGCCTCTGTACTGACTGACTGCTCATGGACCCGACGGACTCATGGACCAGCAGCACCGAGTCCTCAGTCCTCAGTCCTCTCAGCACACACTGAAGGGAATTAACTTGTTACGCTACTTTACACTCTTTACTACATTCATTTCACTAATGTTATTACTTTGCAGATTCAGATGAATAATATAAAATATAATCATCATAATCTACCCAGCAGTTTATAACGTATTCTTTTAAAGCTTCACCAGCTGCAGCATCAAAGTGATGAACACATTAATGAGTCAATCATTATAATTCAATGATGTAATATATGTTATTCTGCATAATGAGTACTTTTGCTTTAGTGCATTTATATATGTGACGTTTTACTTGTAACAGAGTATTTATACACTGTGGTATTAATACTTTTACTGAGTTTTTAAAATGTGAAAATTAAAACAGAGATTACAGCTGATTAAGCAACATTGAGGAGCAGAGAGACAGTAGACCGAATGTAACTCAGTACTCTTACTCAGGTAAGGTCTTCAGTGCAGGAAGTGAAGTACTTTCATAGTAGTACTGTATACGACGATACTTCTTCCAGCCCTGTCCGTAGACCATGTGATGGTCCTGCTCCCCCTGAGGCCCGATCACATGACTGCAGCATCAGCGCTTCTCTGGCCAATCAACGCTCATCTTTTATTAACGCGCTTCTGGTTTCTGCGGCCACAGTGATATGTGAGAGCCGGAGAACCCGACTCCGGCGCTGACTGGACAACTCGCCTGTGTGTGTGTGTGTGTGTGTGTGTGTGTGTGTGTGCTGCATCACCGCGTTAACAGGAGCTCTGAACAGTCTCCACCATCAAGAAAACATTTTGTCTCGTGTTCAGTCTCCTAAAAAGTCCTTTTTGTTTCTTGGCGTCTGAAACGAGCAGAACTCTGTTGTTCCTCTGATGTTCCTCTGATGTTCCTCTGATGTTCCTCTGGTGTTCCTCTGATGTTCCTCTGGTGTTCCTCTGATGTTCCTCTGTTGTTCCTCTGATGTTCCTCTGGTGTTCCTCTGATGTTCCTCTGTTGTTCCTCTGATGTTCCTCTGGTGTTCCTCTGATGTTCCTCTGGTGTTCCTCTGATGTTCCTCTGTTGTTCCTCTGATGTTCCTCTGGTGTTCCTCTGATGTTCCTCTGTTGTTCCTCTGGTGTTCCTCTGATGTTCCTCTGATGTTCCTCTGTTGTTCCTCTGATGTTCCTCTGTTGTTCGTCTGATGTTCCTCTGATGTTCCTCTGGTGTTCCTCTGATGTTCCTCTGTTGTTCCTCTGGTGTTCCTCTGATGTTCCTCTGATGTTCCTCTGGTGTTCCTCTGATGTTCCTCTGTTGTTCCTCTGGTGTTCCTCTGATGTTCCTCTGTTGTTCCTCTGATGTTCCTCTGTTGTTCGTCTGATGTTCCTCTGTTGTTCCTCTGGTGTTCCTCTGATGTTCCTCTGTTGTTCCTCTGGTGTTCCTCTGATGTTCCTCTGATGTTCCTCTGGTGTTCCTCTGATGTTCCTCTGATGTTCCTCTGTTGTTCCTCTGATGTTCGTCTGATGTTCCTCTGATGTTCCTCTGTTGTTCCTCTGATGTTCCTCTGTTGTTCGTCTGATGTTCCTCTGATGTTCCTCTGATGTTCCTGTGATGTTCCTCTGTTGTTCGTCTGATGTTCCTCTGATGTTCCTCTGATGTTCCTCTGATGTTCCTCTGATGTTCCTCTGATGTTCCTCTGTTGTTCGTCTGATGTTCCTCTGATGTTCCTCTGTTGTTCCTCTGATGTTCCTCTGATGTTCCTCTAATGTTCCTCTGGTGTTCCTCTGGTGTTCCTCTGATGTTCCTCTGTTGTTCGTCTGATGTTCCTCTGATGTTCCTCTGATGTTCCTCTGATGTTCCTCTGATGTTCCTCTGATGTTCCTCTAATGTTCCTCTGATGTTCCTCTGTTGTTCCTCTGTTGTTCCTCTGATGTTCCTCTGATGTTCCTCTAATGTTCCTCTGATGTTCCTCTGTTGTTCCTCTGCTGTTCCTCTGATGTTCCTCTGATGTTCCTCTAATGTTCCTCTGATGTTCCTCTGTTGTTCCTCTGATGTTCCTCTGATGTTCCTCTGATGGGAGGTCGCTGACTCTTTAGTGACAGACGAGCTGCAGTCGGTGGTTCAGATCATCATTTATGGATGATTCTTCTCTCTCACTGCTGACGTGACAACCCTTCATTCTCCTCTCCTCTTTTGTTTCCTCCTCCCCTCCTCTCTTGTTTCCTCTTCTCCACTTGTTTCCTCTACTCTTCTCTTCTCTTTTCCTCTCTTGGTTCCTCCTCCTCTCCTCACTTGTTTCCTCCTCCTCTCTGCCTTTTGTTTTCTCCTCCTCTCCTCTCTTGTTTCCTCTTCTCCTCACTTGTTTCCTCCTCTCTTCCCATCTCCTCCCCTCTTCTCTACTTTCCTCCTCTTTTTTTGCTTTTCTTTTCTCTCGTTTCCTCTTTCTTTCCACCTTTGTTTCCTCATCTCCTCTCTCCTTTCCTCTCTTGTTTCCTCTCCTCTCCTCTCTTGTTTCCTCTCCTCTCCTCTCTTGTTTCCTCATCTCCTCTCTCCTTTCCTCTCCTCTCTTGTTTCCTCTCCTTTCCTCTCCTCTCTTGTTTCCTCATCTCCTCTCTCCTTTCCTCTCCTCTCCTTTCCCCTCCTCTCTGGTTTCCTCTCCTTTCCTCTCCTCTCTGTTTTCCTCTCCTTTCCTCTCCTCTCTTGTTTCCTCCTCTCCTCTCTCCTTTCCTCTCCTCTCTCCTTTCCTCTCTTGTTTCCTCTCTTGTTTCCTCTCCTCTCCTCTCTTGTTTTCTCCTCTCCTCTCTCCTTTCCTTTCCTCTCCTCTCTCCTTTCCTCTCGTTTCCTCTCTTGTTTCCTTTCCTCTCCTCTCTTGTTTCCTCCTCTCCTCTCTCCTTTCCTCTCCTCTCTCCTCTCTCTCTTGTTTCCTCTCTTGTTTCCTCTCCTCTCCTCTCTTGTTTCCTCCTCCTCTCCTCTCTCCTTTCATCTCCTCTCTTGTTTCCTCCTCCTCTCCTTTCCTCTCCTCTCTTGTTTCCTCTCCTTTCCTCTCCTCTCTTGTTTCCTCTCCTTTCCCCTCCTCTCTTGTTTCCTCCTCCTCTCTGGTTTCCTCTCCTTTCCTCTCCTCTCTTGTTTCCTCTCCTCTCTTGTTTCCTCTCTGGTTTCCTCTCCTCTCTTGTTTCCTCTCCTTTCCTCGCTTGTTTCCTCTCCTTTCCTCTCCTCTCTTGTTTCCTCTCCTTTCCTCGCTTGTTTCCTCTCCTTTCCTCTCCTCTCTTGTTTCCTCTCCTTTCCTCTTCTCTCTTGTTTCCTCTCCTTTCCTCTCCTCTCTTGTTTCCTCTCCTTTCCTCTTCTCTCTGGTTTCCTCTCCTTTCTTCTCCTCTCTGGTTTCCTCTCCTTTCTTCTCCTCTCTTGTTTCCTCTCCTCTCTTGTTTCCTCTCCTCTCTTGTTTCCTCTCCTTTCCTCTCCTCTCTGGTTTCCTCTCCTTTCTTCGCCTCTCTTGTTTCCTCTCCTCTCTTGTTTCCTCTCCTCTCTTGTTTCCTCTCCTTTCCTCTCCTCTCTTGTTTCCTCTCCTTTCCTCTTCTCTCTGGTTTCCTCTCCTTTCTTCTCCTCTCTGGTTTCCTCTCCTTTCTTCGCCTCTCTTGTTTCCTCTCCTCTCTTGTTTCCTCTCCTCTCTTGTTTCCTCTCCTCTCTTGTTTCCTCTCCTTTCCTCTCTTGTTTCCTCTCCTTTCCTCTTCTCTCTTGTTTCCTCTCCTTTCCTCTTCTCTCTTGTTTCCTCTCCTCTCTTGTTTCCTCTCCTTTCCTCTTCTCTCTTGTTTCCTCTCCTCTCTGGTTTCCTCTCCTTTCTTCGCCTCTCTTGTTTCCTCTCCTCTCTTGTTTCCTCTCCTCTCTTGTTTCCTCTCCTCTCTTGTTTCCTCTCCTTTCCTCTCCTCTCTGTTGACTGGTGTTGTGATGGGACCATCTTCAGCTTCACTGTTCATGAATCCTCTTCCAGTCTGACTGAACGCAGTATTTGTATTTATTGCTGAATCGTCACAGAATGTACCAGAAACATGAAGGTAGAGAGAAGCTCCGGATCTGTTCTCCTCCTGTAATCTCGCTCCAACACCCCGTCATCAGATGTCACCTGACTCTTACACACCTCTAATCTTCATCCGTCGGGGGGGAATCCCACCGTCCTGCAGGATATGTGCAGAGAGCACGCTCCTCGGAGGAGCTCCTGAGTGAGCAGAGTTTAGGAGGAGAGGTGTAACTGTAACCAGATATTACAGCCAACTCTGAGTAATCCTCTTAGAGCGAGACCCCGATCAACCAGGTCTCCCTCTCCTCCTCCTCTTCCTCACGTTGCCTTGCTTCCTACATCTCCCCCACAGAGCTTATGGGTCTTAAAAACGTTGCATTCTAGTGTCGTCTCTTTGCATTTTTACAGCTGTTTTTGTGCTACTGACTGCAGCAGCGATGTGTCTGCACAAAAAGCAGACGTCCACTAAGCGCCTCACACATAAATGTGTTTTGATGAAAGCAGAACATTCTGTGAGGATGTGTGCATCTCATGCATTCCTCAAGCCAAACTGAATGAATCATTATTCTCTCAGGTTGCTCACTAATCTATAATATGCCAATTATTCATTTTAATGAATTGCTTTTGTGCGACTTCTTTCATTATTCTTTTGTTCAGTGGGCTTTTGTTTGTTTTAAACTCAACATGCTTTTTATTTCCCCGTGTTTGTGTGAGCTGCTCTGTATTTACACTCAGCCGTCATTGATTATTATAATAATAACATTCATTTATACAGCAATTACCTTTCTGAAGCTTCAAGTCGATGATGCTTCACAGATGCATTTGTGATGAAATATTGACTTAATGCTTAAAGTATGGACGCCGTAGATGCAAAGCATTGTGGGAAATTATGTTTTCGTTGCCACGTTTTACGACTGTCGAGCAGACTAAAGTTATTTAAATGCTTTAAGAGTAAGAAAGGCAGAACTCTGTTTTTATTGTTACGGACAACAAGTCCCATGAAAAGACCAACATGTGCACGTTGACTGTTACTTTGGTTCCTACTGAAGTCATGAGTCTTCAAAAAGACATCTCAAATAAAAACAATCTTTTAAATATTTGATAAAAGTCTGAGTGATCCCTGAAACAGCAGCTCCCACTAGTGTTTATCACACCAACAGGAGGAAATAGACGTTTGTTGGGGACTACTTTCAGCGGTGGATGAATCACATCTGGGGCTCAGTACAGTCCTCTGGTCCTTTGCTGTAGAAACATGTATTTCATTCACTGTTATAAAGGTCTCAGGTCCAAGGGTTTCCTTAAAATGGCAAATTTAGACCAGAATTCATGTTAGATTCCAGTTCACTTCTATCTGCTCATCCACACAGAGGACACCGTCAGCCTCAGCACCAGAAACAGAGAGACTGATGGGCTGAAGACCTGAGACATGTCTCAATCAATCAATCAATCAATCAAACTTTATCCGTACAGCACCTTTCACACAGGTTAGTGCAGTTCAAAGTGCTTCACAGAGAACAATGTGGAAACAACAGAAAAGAAAAAAGCAATTTAAACAATTTGAGACAAATGCATGTGAGACACTAAAATTAGGGAAAATATCATCAAATCGATTTATTTATTAATTTATTTCTATATTACTGTTTTTATTTCAGGCTGTAAAGTAGACGATGTGTAATCTGATCCTGTTATAATCTTCTTTTCTCTGATTTGGACCTTTAATCACACTGAGATAACTTAACTAAGCTGTTTACATGACGGCTGCAATTATCACAGCTTTGCCTCAAATCTGGTTCTAATCAAGTTGTTAGCGTGGAAACACAATAACTGGAGGAGGGAAGACGAAGGCTGCCTTCAACCGCAGACACACACACACGCACACACATACACACACACGCGCACGCACACACACACACATGCATAAAGAGTGTGTCACCTGCAACGATCTCTGTCTTCCTCTTCGTCGTGCTCTCTTGTGTCCCGAGCTTCTTCTTTAACTCGTATTCTTAACTTGTGGACACTTTGTAAACTGGGTTGTTGAGCGTTGGGAACAGAACCAGCTGTGAGGCTCGACTGGGACACGAGAGACGTCTCTGCATCTCTGCACACTGAAGATCCAGAGCAGCACATTATTATTAGACTGTTGTGGAATTATCCCACTGGAGCTTTTTAATTATTTACTGCTCTGCACTCGTATCTCACATGGACATGTTGTCTTTGCTTTGCTGGTTATTTATATCCTGGTGCATCAGGTGGTTCAATTCCCTGACTTAATGTTGGATGAACTCACCTCGGAGGAGGAGGAGGAGGAGGAGGAGGAGGAGCTGCTGGGAGCTGAGCTCTCCTCCTCCCTCCGGAGACGCAACATTTAGTTGCCGAATTACTATTTATTTATTTATTTATTCATTGTGACTTCAACACTAATTACTCAGCTCAAACCCATAATTAGAATAATAAAATACTTTTCTCTTCTTCCCTCCATCTCAGGCATCATCCACCAGATGAAGGGGGAGTATGAGACGGCGCTGAAGCTCCACAAAGCCCACCTGTCCTTCGCCCAGGAGCTGAGTGATTACGCTGCCCAGGGTCGGGCCTACGGCAACATGGGCAACGCTCATCACGCGCTCGGCATCTACGACCAGGCCGTCCGCTACCACCGCCAGGAGCTGCAGATCTCTCTGGAGGTGAACCTCAAGAAGCCACGAGTAGCTACGCTGGCGTGGGACAAACACCAGCGTCACATCTCTTTTATGTCTTTCCTTCTCAGGTGAACGACCGTCCGTCCCAGGCCTCCACGCATGGGAACCTGGCCGTGGCCTACCAGGCGCTGGGCGCCCACGACCGAGCCCTGCAGCACTACCTCCACCATCTCGCCATCGCACGGGAGCTCCAGGACACCCAGAGCGAAGCCAGAGCACTAGGCAAGAAGAAGCCGGAGCACTCGAGGACAGAAGAGAGGGGATTTATTCATTTTCACTGATTCATAACTATTTTCCTCTTTTGCAGCAAACTTGGGCAACTTCCACAGCTGGAGAGGCGAATACGCTCAGGCCTTGCCGTACTACCAGCAGTACCTGGCTCTGGCTCCGGGTCTGCAGGACCTGGAGGGAGAAGGGAAGGTTTGCCACAACCTCGGCTACGCTCACTACTGCCTCGGACAGTACCGGGACGCCGTCAGGTCAGAGACCGAATCCATCTCATGGAACGCAAACTTTTTATGATGTTTGTTTTCACAGAGCAATGAGAAACCGACTCTTTTAAATGCCAGTGGAGATTCCAAAGTTTAAAAAGATGTCAAATGTTTCTTACAGGGCATCTTAAATATTTCCATTTGATTAAATGTTGCAGCCATAAAAAAAACAGAGTGTTGGGCCTTGATTCAGGCGGAAAAGTGAAGCCAGTGCTTCATGTGTTAAAGCTGCATTCTCTCTAGTGTGATTTATTCCCTCAGTAAACATTGTAAACATGAGTTTATGTCTCAATCTCTAGTTTCAAGTCTTCTTCAATACAGCATGATGTTCATTTAGTGCATTATGGTCCATTTAGAGTCACACAGATGGATAGACGCGTTTCTTTCATCCATTCCTCAGGTATTACGAGCAGGACCTGGCCTTGGCGAAGGACCTCCAAGACAAACTGGCCCAGGCTAAAGCCTACTGTAACCTGGGTCTGGCCCACAAAGCACTGGGGGAGCACAAGAAGGCAGAGGAGTGTCAGAGATACCTGCTCTCTCTAGCACAGGCCTTGGACAACACACAGGTCAACTGCTACGACTACCACCACTGCTGTTGTGTTCAGCCAACACACACAGGAAGTGGTTGTTGATCACGTGGTTGTGTTTGTCAGCAGGCGATGTTCCGGGCCCTCGGGAACCTGGGCGACGTCTATGTGTGTCGGAGCGATCTTCCGGGAGCTCTGAGGTTCTACCAGCAGCAGTTAAGTCTGGCTCAGAAGGTCAGCGATCAGAAGATGGAGGCTGACGCCTACTCGGCTCTTGGATCAGTTCACAGGTAATGAAAAGTCGGCAGAGATTTTCAACCGTGTGTTGTTTTCTTCTTCTTCTCTTATCGCTCTTTTGTCTCCCGTCAGGCTGCTCCGCCAGCTGGACGCGGCCTTGTCCTTCCACAGCCAGGAGCTGACCGTCCGAAAGGATCTGGGCGACCAGCAGGGGGAGTGCCGCGCCCTCGGCCACCTGGCGGCCGTCCACATGGCGCTGGGGGACTACGCCACCACCTTCCAGTGTTACGAGGCCCAGCTGGGCCTGGCGCAGGGACTCAGGGATGCCCGCCTGGAGGCGCAGGTCCACGGGAACATGGGCATCACCAAGATGAACATGGGGGTGTTTGAGGAAGCGATCGGCTATTTTGAGCAGCAGCTGGCCATGCTGCAGCAGCTGAGTGGACCCGAGAGCATGCTGGACCGAGGCAGGGCCTACGGGAACCTGGCGGACTGCTACGACGCTCTGGGAGACTACGAGGAGGCCATTCAGTACTACGAGAAGTACCTGACGGTGGCTCAGAGTCTCAACCATGTCCAGGACCAGGAGAAGGCCTACAGAGGACTCGGCAATGCACACAGGTAAACGTAGGCAAACCGAAGGCAATTCGCTCATTCGGTTTCTTTTTGAGTTTGATGAGATCAAAACCACTCCCATGTTTGTGGACTGACGTTATGATGCTGTTTATGGTCTGTGTGACTCTAAATGGACCATAATGTACTAAATGAACATCATGCTGTATTGAAGAAGACTTGAAACTAGAGATTGAGACATAAACTCATGTTTACAATGTTTACTGAGGTAATAAATCAAGAGAGAAGTAGAGTCATTTTCTCATAGACTTCTATACAACCAGAGGAGTCGCCCCCTGGTGGACACTAGAGAGAATGCAGCTTTAACACATGACGCTTTGGCTTCACTCTTCAGACTCAGAGGTTGCCGTCTGTGTAAAACGAGCGTTAACTGTCTTGGAGCTGAATCATAATTAATGTTGTTCGACAGTCTAATTTTTATTCAAACTGATTTCAACACATATTTGATTTCCCATCTTTGCTGAGCAAAAGTTTTGTGCAAAAGTAATTAAAGGCGTGTCCCAAATATATGCTGAGTTCAGTGATAAATAAAAGCCCGGGCTATTAATTGAAGCTCATGGTGAGTGCATGTCCCAAAATGTCGAACTAATTTAATTTGTGTATTTCATTCTCCTCTACATTGTGCCTGTATTCAGCCTGTCTGGTGGTGGAGTGAGCTGCAGCACATTTACATTCATTTCATCTTCTTTAAGTGAATGCTGAACATGGAGACTGGATTATATTCTGTTACAGACTAGAATACAGACACACCATGTGATCTGCTTTCTAACATGTATTTGAAACATTAAGTCCATCAAAGAGTGTCTTCATGCTGTAACCAATCGGATTCAGCGCTCTGGACTTCATGCACAAAATCTGGAATGAGCTTTTCTTGCCTCAAGCGTACACACATTTTAAATTAGTCGTGATAATAATGAAAATAATATTGTTTTTTCAATAACGGTAACGAGCAGCGGCGGCGATGGGAGTAGATGGAAGTATACGCTCCACATGTCTCTCCTATGAAAGCACAGAAGTAGCGTTCACCGACAGAAGAACGGGGCTTAATGATGGCGTTCCTCCGGCCGTCTGTTCCCGCTCTCTGGAGTGACGATGAGAGTAGAGTCACTCATTTATCCCGATGAGCGCCGCCTCTGCACTTCTACTCGCTCTCGGAGGATACTGAGCTGGTTTTACAGCCCATAATCTAAATTATTCACCTATTTGCTTGCTTAAATTGCCCGCATGGGTCTCTGTGATAGAAAGCGAGCTTTGATAGTAGGTGAAGACGGTAATATGCATTTTTCAAACACGTACTTTGCTTTTGTTTGTAAGCTCAGACTAAATGATCTCGTCCTTTGTGTTTCCCGCCCCTCTCTTCAGATCCATGGGGAGCCTCCAGCAGGCGTTGGTGTGCTTTGAGAAGCGGCTGGTGGTCGCCCACGAGCTGGGCGGAGAAGGAGGGGGCAAGGCTCAGGCGTACTGGGAGCTGGGCACGTTACACAGCCAGCTGGGCAACTACGAGCAGTCCCTCTCCTGCCTGGAGCACCAGCTGAACATCGCGCGCACAGCGGGGGTAAGGGTTCACCTGCAGCCGCTTTCCTCTTTCAGCTGCCGAGTTGTCTCTTCTTGCACTTCTGAACACAACAAATGGGCTTTTTATTTATGATGAAAAGTACATTTATATGCACAGAAAGATGTAGTAAAACCTGCATTGATTGTCAGGATAAATCCCTGGAGGCAGAGGCCAGTGATGCACTGGGAGGCGTTTACCAGCTGATGGCCGACAACGAGACAGCGCTCCAGGTTTGTGCAGATTCATAATACACACGTATTTACCAGCCGTCATTTTAAAGAACAGTTTGATTGTTTTTTGCTTATTCGCTTTCTTGCCGTGTTTGTGAGAAGATTGACATCACTCATGTCTGTACACTACATCAGAAATCAGAATACGGTTTTATTGCCAAGTACGTGACGCAATAATAATAATGAACACTGCAATAGTAAAAGACATAATGTACAAATAGAAAATGTTAAAATTTACATTAAAATATGATAAACAAACAAATTAAGATTATGTTTAAAACAAACATTAAAGTGTTAAGTGTCGTA
>JAFEUB010001143.1:115000-140000 GCA_024529925.1 Ophthalmolycus amberensis | reverse complement strand
TTAGGTCAAATCACATAATGCTAATACTTATACACTGTTTTAAGACACAGGTATTAGTGTACTTTAATGTACTTTAATGAGTACTTCTGTGTACAGTACAGCATGTGACGTGATCGAGTACCAATCTGTTGTGTTGTTATTGTTTCTGAAGTTTGAGTCGATGAGTAAACTTCAGATTGTGTACTTGTACTGCCCTCCAGTGGTTGTTAATGTAACAGCAGGCTCTCAGGTTTGAAGTCATGACACTCGTTCAGCTTTGACGTCTGCAGTATGTCAGGTGACACATACAGTGTGTGTGTGTGTGTGTGTATCGGTGTCAGTGTGTTTGTTTCTGTGTGTTCCAGTTGTACAGAGCGTCCGTGTTGTTCGAGGCGATCCGTCACGAGACGCAGCACAGCACCGACTGTCAGCTCTCTCTGTTCGACCTGCAGACCAGCTCGTACCAGGCCCTCCAGAGGGTCCTCGTCAGCCTCGGTGAACCAACCCCCCCCCCCCTGTTTTTGTTCAGTCCACAAACACCCGATCACATTGTCCACTTTCCTTCACTGCAGGAATTACATGGAAAACCGTTTTAATCCTGTGTAACTCGTTCACTGTGCTGTTGATCAGTGTGTCACAGTGAGTTATTAATAACTATATTAGGAGCATTTTATACCTTTGCTGTCAAACAATGGAGAAATGATGGAAAGTTGGGCTCCCCTGCTGGATTTGAACCGGGGACCCTGCGGTTCATAGTCCACACCTGAACCAGGGCTTCTCCTGAAATAATAAAAATAACTTTATTTATACAGCATCCTGAACAACAAAGTGCTTTGACAGACAAAGCAGCAAAAACAAGACAATAAAACAACAGTGAGGCCCAACAAAGCAAAACCAACTACGAGTTAAACCTGATAAAACACATGAAAGATAAAAGCAATCGATACGATAAGAACAAAATGAGAAATAAAGTAAATCAATTGAAAATGTTGATGCACCCTGAAATGAATGTAATCTGTCATCTGCATGAAATTTGCTCACATATTTGGCAAGTCGGACGTAGTTTGTCTTGTCCTCATTACGCTAATACATCTGTTGTAAACAGCAGCCGACATTTTGAGACATTCAAAACTTTTATTCAACATTTCGTCTCCAGAATGAAAACAAGCTGAAGCTTTGGGCAGTGTTGCACCTTCTCCTCCCTGCTTCACCCTCTCAACCTTCTGCTCCTCATCCTTCGTCTTCTGTGTTGCGTTCCAGGCCGGCACGACGAGGCGCTGGCCATCGCGGAGCGAGGCCGGACGCGAGCCTTCGCCGACCTGCTGGTGGAACGGCAGAAAGGGAGTCAGCATGCCGCGACCTCCGACCCCTACGTCCCCGTCACCGTGGAGAACATCCTGGAGACGGTCAGCGGGCAGAGGGCCCTGGTGCTCTACTATTCTCTGGCTGGAGGTTTTCTGTACAGCTGGCTGATATCTCCAGGGACAGGTACGCACACACACACGCACGCACACACACACACACACACACACACAACAAACACTGCAGCTTCTAACACCCTCTGTCTACTCAGGCGTTAGACTTTCAGCCTTCTTAACAACAGAGTTTGGAGCAGGTTTCCATCCAGACCGTGTTTTACAAACTGCACGACCAGATTTAAAAAATCCTTTTTCTAATTATTTAGCAGCAACAAACCACTCGTTGACTCATGATCTCCCTGAACAGGTATTGTGAAGTTCAACGAGGTGTATCTGGGAGAAGCCGGACTGGAGGAGTTCCAGGATGCTGGTGGTGGTGGGAGTCCGCAGGGAGGAGGAGGAGGAGGAGGAGGAGGAGGAGGAGGAGGAGGAGGAGGAGGAGGAGGAGGAGGAGGAGGAGGAGGAGGAGGAGGAGGAGGAGGAGGAGGAGGAGGAGGAGGAGGAGGAGGAGGAGGAGGAGGAGGAGGAGGAGGAGGAGGAGGAGGAGGAGGAGGAGGAGGAGGAGGAGGAGGAGGAGGAGGAGGAGGAGGAGGAGGAGGAGGAGGAGGAGGAGGAGGAGGAGGAGGAGGAGGAGGAGGAGGAGGAGGAGGAGGAGGAGGAGGAGGAGGAGGAGGAGGAGGAGGAGGAGGAGGAGGAGGAGGAGGAGGAGGAGGAGGAGGAGGAGGAGGAGGAGGAGGAGGAGGAGGAGGAGGTCCTCTGTCTCTGGATCAGTACATCGGCAACGCCAGGGAGGCTCTCGGAGTGGACAGCCATTACAGCAGGTTTTTACTTCTTCTTTCACAGTCGACTTTGTGAGGTGATTTAATTCTGTCATTAATTAACAAGTTATCACACTCTTCCAAATAAATGATGGTTGAAGATGAACTTCCATCCTGGTGAACGATAAAGATTTAATGTATGAATATTATATAGTAAAAGAAGAAGCACAGATTGAATCCAACACGAGGTCTTTTCTTCGAGGTCAGCGTTTAAATGTGTCCATGATGTAGTTCATGAGCTGCAGAACTTCTCACATCATCAGAGTACTTTGTGTTTGATGTAACTGAGTGCTTTACAGAAGTACTGTACTACAAATATGAGGTACTTGTACTTGAGTCTTTTCTTTTCGTGACACTTTCTACTTTTATTTCATTCATTTATCCGACGGCTTTAGTTCATTTTCAGAACCAGATGTTTGCATTTAAAACATACGAAGAGTTCATAGAACACGATGTTTTGTTTCAAAGTAAAAAAACAACGTTAAATATGAACAGAGCTGAAATAACTAGTCGATTGACAAATTCATTCGAAATGAACGTAGAAAATAATCAGTAGATAAATCCACAATGGAAATAATCATTAGTTAATAACTTAAGTACAACAGTAAAATCCTGCTTTTACATGAATGCATGAGTAATAATAATCGAACATATAACAGAAGAACAGTCACAGTTGTCATACTTTAAATACATTTGACTGACATACTTTTACTGGAACAGAGTATTTCTACAGATATGTAGTCGTACTTTTACTGAAGTAAAGGGTCAGAATACTTCCTCTACTACTGCTAATGATTAGCATCGTCATAGTGAACATGTAGAGCGTCACACAGCAGCTAGCGTTCAAACACGAGGAGGAGGAGGAGGAAGAGGAGGAGATGATGGAGGAGGAGGAGGAGGAGGAGGAAGAGGAGATGGAGGAGGAGGAGGAGGAGGAGCTCCACGTCATCCGTCTTCCTTTCCTTCGGCTCTCCGCTGCCATATTTCCGTACTCTCAATTATCCCGCCCGCAAACTTCGGGCCTCGGTCGGCAACCGCCGGACGACGGCCTTGTGTAAATCACGACCACGTGTTGTTGTGTCAGCAAACGTTCCCCACAAACCTCTCAACTCTCTGTGGAAACCACTGCTGTGGGGTTTCTGCAGCCAGCAGCCATTCTGTCTGTCTGTCTGTCTGTCTGTCTGTCTGTCTGTCTGTCTGTGTGTGTGTGTGTGTGTGTGTGTGTGTGTGTGGCGAGCCTCCCTCCATTTACGTTGTGATGGTTGTGAATCCTGCTCGTCCACAGCGTGACAAGTATTTGCTCATCTGCTCCGTTTATAAACGGACTTTAACTCTCCTCCAGCGTGTAGAAACTGCTACTTCGACTCAAATCAAATCTCCCCCGAGCCACGAAAACAGTGCAGCCGGAGGATTCCATAGAAAGTGACGGTGTCTGCTAATGGCGGGTTGTGAGAGCCATCAGTTCGCTGCATGAAGCTGTGATCAATCGCTGGAAAGAGACCCGTCGTATCTCCGGAAGAACGTCAGACATCACACCAGACCAGCTGCCTGCGTCCTGGTTTATCCTAAAGAATGTCCAAGTGGACTATAATGTACATATATAAATAAATATATATATATATATAAATATATATATATATAATGAAGAAAACAAGCTGAAGTGTTGCCAGATGTCTGAATGAAATGAAGCTTAACTTTTAAGTAGTGGTGGTGTTGCAGTGAGAATCCTGCTCTCTTCACAGAGTTTGCTCCAGCAGCGAGACAGAAAGTGAAGCTGGAGATCTGTTGGAGCAACACTTTGAGGAGCTGAACAACAAACTGACGTCGGCCACCGACCCCACGGGATACCTCCGCATGGTGTCCCGGAATAACCTCTTCAACAGGTCGGACTTCGGCTTTTTACGTTTGATTTGGCAAAATATCTAAAAGACTGAATGGATGGATTGCCATGGTATTTTGTACAAGCATTCATGTTCCCCAGAGGATGAACCCAACTTACTTTGGTGATCCTCTGACTCTTCCTCTCGATACACCAGCAGGTTGATATTTGTGGTTTTGAGTGAAATTCAGCTCACAAAATGAATCTCACTCTAGTTGAATGGTGCTGATCCTCGGCTTACGTTGTGTTTAGTGCCGGTTGTCCAAACTACGGCCTGCTTATTGTTATTAGATCTCACCCGGCTGCAGACTCTCTTTCTCCTTTAACTGCTTATCAACGGCGTGTTTGTGTGTGTCTGATGTGTGTTTGTGTGTGTCTGATGTGTGTCTGTGTGTGTCTGATGTGTGTGTCTTTGTGTCTTTGTGTGTCTGATGTGTGTCTGATGTGTGTGTGTGTCTGATGTGTGTGTCTGTGTGTGTCTGTCTGTGTGTGTCTGTGTGTCTGTGTCTGTCTGATGTGTGTGTCTGATGTGTGTTTGTGTGTCTGATGTGTGTGTTGTGTGTCTGATGTGTGTCTGTGTGTGTCTGTTGTGTGTGTCTGTGTGTGTCTGTGTGTGTCTGTGTGTGTGTGTGTCTGTGTGTGTGTCTGATGTGTGTGTCTGTGTGTGTCTGTGTGTGTGTGTGTCTGTGTGTGTGTCTGTGTGTGTCTGTCTGTGTGTGTCTGTGTGTCTGTGTCTGTCTGATGTGTGTGTCTGATGTGTGTTTGTGTGTCTGATGTGTGTGTTGTGTGTCTGATGTGTGTCTGTGTGTGTCTGTTGTGTGTGTCTGTGTGTGTCTGATGTGTCTGTGTGTGTCTGATGTGTGTGTCTGATGTGTGTCTGATGTGTGTCTGATGTGTGTGTTGTGTGTCTGATGTGTGTGTTGTGTGTCTGATGTGTGTGTTGTGTGTCTGATGTGTCTGTGTGTGTCTGATGTGTGTGTGTGTGTCTGATGTGTGTGTCTGATGTGTGTCTGATGTGTGTGTCTGATGTGTGTGTTGTGTGTCTGATGTGTGTGTTGTGTGTCTGATGTGTGTGTTGTGTGTCTGATGTGTGTCTGATGTGTGTCTGATGTGTGTGATGTGTGTCTGATGTGTGTCTGATGTGTGTGTCTGATGTGTGTCTGTGTGTGTTTGTGTGTCTGATGTGTGTCTGATGTGTGTCTGTGTGTGTCTGATGTGTCTTTGTGTGTCTGATGTGTGTTGTGTGTGTGTCTGATGTGTGTGTTGAACAGAAGCTGTCGGAGCGTGACGAGTCTGTACAGCGCCACGGTGTCTCCGGTGAAGGACGGCTTGTCGTCTCCACCGTACCGGCCGAGTAACATCAGCAAACCTCCTCTCCGAGCCCTTTATGACTTACTGATAGCGCCGATGGAAGGGGTGTGTATCATGTATATTATATATTATATATGATATATATATATATATATTATATATATCAGACTTCTTCTTCTACCTTTTTCTAACTGAATCTCTGTGTCCAGGGCCTGATGCACAGCAGTGGACCCGTGGGTCGACACAGACAGCTGGTGTTGGTGCTGGAGGGGGAGTTGTACCTCATCCCGTTTGCCTTGCTCAAAGGCAGCTCCTCCAACGAGTACCTGTATGAAAGGTTCAGCCTCATCTCTGTTCCTTCTTTAGGCAGCCTGGGGGCCACGATCAAGGTAGGAGGATGTGTAAAGATCTTAGGTGAGTGTAACACTGATATGATGAGGATGTCTCAGCAACATTAAGACAATTATGTTTTGTATTAACAGTTTTCTGAAAATGTATGTTTAAATATGCAAATGAGGCATTCTTTTATTAAATATGTGCTTATTTTCATATTTTTCCTGAACGGAAATCTGAATATTGGAAAAGCCAGGTTCATAATTCTTGTTTTATTTGACATATTAGAGTCAAAGGTTTTTACAGAGAATTTAGGATATATATTTGATAAATCAAAAAATATTGTCAACAGCAATAAAAAAAAAAAATAGCTTTTCTCCATGTTTTACGAATAAAATGTAGAATAAATGAGGCTCTGATATCTGATATCTGATGTGTGAACAAACCAAATATAACCATGTAAACTGTATCTGCTACCTGTGTTCTCATATATTAGAGTCATCCTCGCCGCGGTGGTCCCTTACTGTGCTCAGATGGAGGCTCAGTGGCTGCGGTGGTCGGGGCTCCTCGCCTGCCCCCCTCTGTGATGGACCGCTGGCTGTGGGGCCCGTTGCCCTCAGCCCAAGACGAAGCTCTGTGGCTGGGGGAACAGATGGGATGCCACGCCCTGACCGGCGCCAGCGCCACCAAGGAGCGCGTGCTCGCGGCTCTGAGTCAGGCGGAGTGCGTCCACTTTGCGACTCACGTGTCGTGGAAGCTCGCCGCCTTGGTGCTCGCCCCCAGCCAGGAGCACGCCGCGGGGGAGGGGGCCGCCGGGCGACCCAGGGAGAGGTCACCGTGCGGGGGGTCGGGGGGAAAGATCAAGGGCTCGCTCCAGAAGAGCCACAGCAGCCCGGAGAGTCTCAGAGGGGCGGACGACACCAGCGAGGACGGGGGAAGTGTGTGTGACGTGGAGAGTGTGTGTGACAGTCCGCCGCTTCACGACTTCCTCCTCACTGCTGCTGACATCCTGGACCTGTGCTTGACCGTCAAACTGGTGGTTCTGAGGTGATTATACACGGATTCAACGTTCCTCCAAAGCCCTGCGAGGCTGCAGCTGACCTCTGACCCCTTCCCCTCAGGTTGTACCCGGAGTCCAGCAGCAGGGCGACGGCTGACGGCGTGGTGGGTCTGACCCGAGCCTTCCTGGCCGCGGGGGTCCAGTGTGTGTGCGTCTCTCTGTGGCCCGTGCCCATAGCGGCCTCCAAACTCTTCACGCACACCTTCTACGCGGCGCTCCTCAGCGGGACCAAAGCCAGCGCGGCTCTGACCGACGCCATGAAGACTCTGCAGAGCAGCAAGCACTTCTCACACCCGTCCAACTGGGCCGGTGAGCGGAAACACCGGCACACACTGACACGGAAATCTGGGGTTATTGTTCATAACAAGCGACTCATACTTAACTTTATATGTCATATGTTTATAAAGCATCCCCTGCTTTATGGTCTGTTTGACTCGAAATGGACGAAATTCATTTTTTTTATTCTATTTTTTGAATTTGTATTTTTTGTGTTTTCTCAGGCTACATGCTGGTTGGCAGCGACGTGAAGCTGAACAGCCCCATGTCTCTGGTTGGACAGGCCCTGGCTGAGATCCTGCAGCACCCAGAGAGAGCGAGGGACGCCCTCAGAGTCCTGCTGCACCTGGTGAGACCCCCTCGCACTGTTCACACCCGTCACCACTCATTCATAACTGTTGTAGTGTTTGGACTGTTGAAACAAAACAGATATTGTGGGAGGTGTCTCTTATTGTCTGCTTCCTCGAGCAAATGATCAAGAACATTTTAAAATGCCACTTTATATCAAAAAGGTTGCCAAACCTGACGCAGAATAAAGCATCATTACACTATAAGGAGTACAATGAACAGTACCTGTGATACTCTGCTCGTGAGGACTATTGATCTGTTGATTGGCGATGAGACGGCCCGGTCGCTGAAGTGTTTGATCTCTTTGTCTCTGCAGGTTGAGAAGTCTCTGCAGCGCATCCAGAGCAGCCAGTGTAACCCGATGTACACGTCTCAGCAGAGCGTCGAGAACAAGGTCTGCTCGTCGCTCCCTCCGTCCCTTCGTCTTTATTAGACGTCAGCCTCTGTGTCCCCCCCCCCCCCCACTAATGTCCTCTGCCCTCTGAAGGTTGGCGGCGTCCCCGGGTGGCAGGCGCTCCTGTCCGCGGTGGGTTTCCGGTTGGACTTCTCCGGCAGCGGCGCTGGTCTCCCCGCGGCGGTCTTCTTCCCCACCTCAGACCCCGGGGATCGGCTGCAGCAGTGCAGCACCACTCTGCAGTCTCTGCTCGGTGAGACTAGTCCCTCCAGGATCCAGACTTCATGAAGCATGCGCCTCCAAAAATAGTTCTAAACATGCAAAAACACGTGATGAAGAAGATGTGAAACTTCTGCTGGTCTCCTCAGGTCTCACTCCTCCGGCTCTGCAGGCTCTCTGTAAACTGGTCACAGTGTCCGAGGCCGGAGAACCGCTGATTCATAAGGTACCATGTTGTGTTCTAGTGGCACAGTTACTCATTCATACCAGTGGTGGGAGAAGTACTCTGATGCTGTACTTAAGTACAAGTACCAATACAACAACGTAGAACACTCCATGACAAGTAAAAGTCCTGAGTCGTTGTGTAAAGTTACTGTGAGGAACTTGCTGCCCGTACTCACGTGCATCTGACGTGAGACGTCCCGTACTTGTTCGTCGTCGCCCTCCATCACCCGTCACTGCACAGTGTGCAGTGACTCAAACCCAGTTTACGCTGGAATGAACCACTAAAGTTGTGTTTCCTCTTCTCTCATACGCCTCCTCACGAAGGCGGTTAAAAGCATGGTGGGAATGGTAAGTGTTTCAGAGACAGTGTGGCACCGGTCAGAGGGTTTTATTGTTATTTTTAAAGATGTGGGCGCTACAACCAAAGAAAGAGACAAACTCACTGTAGCATCTCATAATAACAGTGATGATGTGTGCGTTCCCCTCCGAAGCTTCACCAGGTGCTGGTCCAGTTGCAGTCGGGCGACAAAGACCAGGACTTTTCTCTGGCTCCCATTCAAGTGTCCATCAGCGTGCAGCTCTGGAGGCTTCCGGGCTGCCACGAGTTCCTGGCGGCGCTCGGTGAGTCCTCGACAGATTAAACCGAGTTTCACTCTTATTTTGAAAGGGAAACTTGGTGAGTAGGTAACAATACCTTTATGATGAGTATTATGAATGGAAGCATATTGCTGCTTGGGATGAGAATATATATATATATTTATGTCTTTATATTTCCATCTGAACAGTGGAGTTAGAGGTGTGACTCAGCATAAAATGGAAGGTGCAGTACTTTGTACATCCCGTCTCTCTCAGGCTTCGATCTGTGTGAGGTGGGTCAGGAGGAGGTCCTGCTGAAGACCGGGAAGCAGGCCAGCAGGCGCATCATGCACTTCGCCCTCCAGTCTCTTCTGGCGCTCTTTGGTGAGAATAATAACTTTATGTTCCTGTTTTTTAATACTTAATCTCCCAGACGTTCTCCTAAATTCACCATAAGCTACCATTAGATAATGCCTCATTTGCATATTTAAACGTACGATTTCAGAAAACTTGAAATACAAAAAAGAATTGTCTTAATCTCAGTAATCAGCTGGAGAAGTTTCATGGTGAGATCTATGGGTTCATGTTTTGACCCTGTTCACCTTTAACCCTCCTCTCAGACTCCACAGAGCTTCCCAAGCGTCTGAGCATGGACAGCTCCTCGTCCCTGGAGTCTCTGTCCTCCTCCCAGTCCGCCTCCCAGCCTCACTCCTTACCCCTCTCCTTCGGGTGCTACCCGCCTCAGCCCTCCTCCTTCTTGCCCCCCGTCTGCCCGGACAACCTCTCCTGCGACGCCATCTCCGTCTACAGCCTCAGCTCGCTCGCCTCCTCCCTCAGCTTCCTGTCGCGACCCGAGCCCGCCGGCAGCGACATCATCAGCCAGCGCTCCCACCAGCACCAGCAGGAGCCGGAGAGGCCTCGCGGCGGGGGAACGGGCCTCTACGCCTCGCACCGCCACTCGAGCGGCCTGTCGAGAGGTCGGCTGACCAATCACGGAGGAGGGGGAGGAGGAGAGGAAGAGGAGTATGAGGGGTTCTCCATTGTAAGCAGCGAGCCGCTCGGGCGAGGGAGGAGGGAGTGTGACACGCTGCCTCTGCCTGCGGGCCACCGACACGGCAGAGGCGGAGCCGGGAGAGGGTCGGCCGGGGGTCACGGGTACCCGGTTATGATCTCCTCCAAGGGAAGCATCAGCACGCCGACCTCTCCGATCAAAGCTCCGCCGCCGCCGCTGAAAGTCCACACCAGCCCCAAACCCAAAGACATGTAAGTCTGTTGTTATTATGAGAAGGAAAGAGACTCTCTGACGTTTCCTCTTGTACATGCAGCACTTTTCAAGTTCTTTACTTTAATCTGCACAACCATTACAGAGGAGACGTCGCGATGAAAACCTCCCCATCCCTCCTGCAACGCTTATTAAATATGAATGCAAAGAAGAATCACACAAGTAGAAATGAGAATCTAAGACATAAAATAGTGCAGAAGTTCAAATACAGGGTCAAATACAATATATATAAAATATAGAATAAAATTAAGCAGGCTGACAGCAGGTTGTTTATCGTTGGCACCAAAATACCAATTTTTAAAGGCAGAAAATAACCGTGACCCCTGAACTCCTCATCCATCACAGCTGTGTATCTTGTGGCCTCTCTGATATTTTACACACTTTATCAAGTGATGATGAAACTGTTGTGGCAGATATGTGATCGTGTTTTAAGCTCTTTTGCAGCTCTTGTTCAGAAACAGTAAAACAGAAAATATGAAATTTACAATAAAATACAGTAAACAAACAAATAAAAGTACGTTAAAACAAGTGTATTATTACAGTGTCACGCGTATATTAAAAGAGAAAAGAGCTCCTAGTTTAATATCTGTATCTTATTAAGTCTTTTATCGATAAGAACCATAAAAATCATATTTTCCTGAAGCTGCCAGTGAAGTTACAGGAAATAACTAACTCTTCTTGTGGACCCCTGAGATACCTCCTCATGTATCTGTCTCTTATTATCGCTCTGATATTTTACATATCAAGTGAGAATGAAACAGTTGCGACAGCTGTGTCACAGCATTTGAAGCTAATTTGCAGCTCTTGTTCTTGTTGTATTTGCAGCGCTGCTCCTCAGAGCACGGGGAAAGGGAAGGCGAGCAGCTCGGAGTCGGACCAGTCCAGCACGGAGACGGACAGCACGGTGAAGTCCCAGGAGGAGAGGACGGGGCCCGTGGGACAGCTGGACCCGCAGGAACTGGCCCAGAAGATCCTGGAGGAGACCCAGAGCCACATGCAAGCCGTGGAGAGCCTTGCAGAGGGCCAACGGCGTCAGGGGGACGACGCCGTCGACTCCTCCCACCCCGACTTTGACTCCCGGCGGAGGAGCGCGAGGCTTTCGGCCCTCGGAGAGCAGCGCGTTCAGCCGGCCGCCCAGCAGAGCCGGCCTGAAGCCGTGCTCCTCGCCTCTCTTCTCGCTCTCCACATCAACGCCTCCCCCGACTCGACCAAAGCCTCCGTCGCGCTCCTCGTCTCTGCAGAGGATCAGCAGCCCGGCTCCCTCCTCTCCCTCTTTGTCTCTCCCCGCCGTGTCCCCAGATGTGCACGTGCAGCTCAGACTGAGGTACCCCACCTCGCCGTACGCCGCCCACATCTCGCCCTCACACTCTCCGGCCGACAGCGCCCCGTCGCCGGCCCTCTCCTACTCCTCCGCGGGATCCGTCTCCGCCTCCTCCTCCAGCCCCGCAAACACCCCCGAACTCACCCGGTCCAAGCGGGACAGTAAAGTCCAGGCCGTGCATGACTTAAAGACCTTCTGGGCCAACACCGCGGGCCAGAAACACGAGCTGCCCTGCAACGCCAGCTTACTCCGAGGTGGGAGTAATAAAAAGATGAGCACGGTGCAGAAGGACGTTTTGGGTTTGCTTAATCTCTCACCAAGACACGAGTCCGTCAGCAAAAACGCAGACGGATCGGAGAGCCACAGAGGTCCCCAAACACTGGAGGCCAGACCTCCTCCAGCTAAAGGAGGCGTCAAGCTCCCCTCTGGGAACGGATACAAGTTCCTCTCGCCTGGACATTTCTTTCCTTCCTCCAAATGTTGAGTCTTCTGTGTCTTTCTCTGTGTTTGTACTGTGACAGAGGCTGTCCATTTGTCAGCTAAATACTACAACAATACCTGTTGATTTAAAAAGAAAAGTACCGTTTCGTACTGACTGATTTTACACATCGCTACTTTGTTTTGGTGAAGGGATGTTTTGAATGTGATGACTGTGCCTTCATTCTGGAGAGAGCTGGAAGGACCAGAGGACTCCTGGAGAGACTTGTTGAGGCTTTAACCTTTGTTTTCGTGACTCGAGAGCATGAGTCTTCGAGTCTTCGTGTCTCCATGATGTGTCCTCACAGTCTGCTGACTGAGAACGTTTCCTGTCCACCTGGCTGCTCGCTATACGTTTGTGTGAGTCGACCTGAATTTGATTTATCGTGTAGTAATTATTGTTAAACGTCACGATTGTCGTCGTTTATTTTGTAAAGTAAGCCGTGTTTTCCGGTCCTTATTACACATTTTATATAAAGACAATTAAAAGACGAGAGGAAAACATTTTGATATTTTTTATGGAGATTTGATTGTCACGTGTGATTGTCAGCATGGTGCCTCTTGCTGTTCGCCGTCAGACTGACTTTATAATGTACAATTTTGCATCGGTGCCAGACTCCTATTTAGAAATATCTGAAGACGTGGACTAATAAAAATGTTCCTTTCCTTGTTTTGTTTTCATAATCAATTCTCTTTCCACTCACGATAAACACGAAACAGAAAATCTTTGATTAGATCTTAGAAGTAGTAATATTTACCTAAATTCTAATACAGTGAGTTTATGGTTACGTTTCCTTAATGATCTAAATACTTCTACTCTAACACAATAGACCTGTACAGTAGATATTTATAGTGCTGTTGTGATACTTTAGAGTCAGACAATGTATGAAACTTAATGGTGCTCTTTTAATACTTTACTCATTATATTACCGTACTATAGTAAACCTCTGATATTTCCTCTGAAACTCTTCTCATTCCTTTGATGAGTGATCAGCTGGTAGAATTTGATTGACAATGATTGACAATGTGTGCTGGGTTGTGTATGGACCCAATTGCAGCACACAGGATTCCAGGAACTGTTGGCTTTTACTGTAAACTCAACAGGTACAGAGTGTTACAGCAAAGTCTCTGCAGAGCAGCAGAATGAACCCGAGTCAGGAACAGAAGGCTGGTGAGTTTACCGGGAGTCAGGCGGGACACGTAGATCAGAGGCAGGAAGGGTCGACAACAGGAAATCAGTCCGGGATAAAGAGCTGGAAAGTCTGCCATTCAATATCAAACAATCTGGCCATGAGTGTCTGAGAGGCAGGAGTCTATATAGTGGCTCGCGTAGTGATCAGACGCAGGTGAGTGAAAGGTGAAGGGAGTTTGACTGATGAGGGAGTGGAGCTGACTTTGACGCAATGAAATATTATTTATTCTAAATATGAAGCGATAAGATGCTACAGATAAATGACATGTGTTTTAGACACTCGTAACCTTTTTTACCAGTTGCTGCTTTAATCTTTGTCATGAAAGAATTCAAAGATATTAAAATGTAATTTGCATAACAATGTAATTAAATGAATCATATCTCTTGAAGAGAGAGGATTACAATCAAAGTAAATAGTAAAAGTAAGTAGTAAGAACTCAGATATTTTACTTAAGTAAAAGTAGCAATACCACAGTGTATAAATACTCTGTTACAAGTAAAAGTCTTGCATTGAAAATCCTACTTGAGTACGAGTATTAGCATCAAAATAAACTTAACGAACCAAAAGTAAAAGTGCTCTATTATGCAGATTATCCTATTTCAGAATAATATATATATATATAGGTCATAATTATCAATGCATTAATGTGTTCACTTTAATGTTGCAGCTGGTAAAGGTGGAGCTCATTTTGATTACTAGGAAACTTCATCAATAATAATAAATGCATTTATTTATATTTTTACATTAATAATCTGAATCTAGTCCACAAAGTGACTCATGATGTCAAATAAATGTAAAAAAAAAGTAGCCTGAAAAAAGTAGTAGAAGTGTAAAGTAGCATGAAATGGAAATATTTCAGTACAAGTACCTCAAAATTGCAGTACTTGAGTGAATGTACTTAGTTACTTTCCACCACTGTGAAAACTTCAGTTTGCATTCACATTTATGTAAATGTATTTATTGTGGCTCTTATTCTTTCTTTCTTGCATTCTGTCTTTCTCTAATAATTAATTAAATATTAAATTATATCAATGTCAGTAAATCATTGTTGTTTAAAAGGATGTTTCAGCCAATCCTATTTTTCCTGGAGGGCGGACCGAACTTGTTTATAATTCTATCTGGTGTCCGTCACCAGTGCGCATGCGCAGCCCGGGGTGACGAAGATGGTGCTCATCAAGGAATAGTGAGTCTGAAGTGTTTAAAAAAAACGTCTTTTAGTGCATTTCAACGGTCGCGTTTTCATCCACCCGAGTGCTTATTATTGAGGAGTAAAGACGTGTGTGTGTCGTTTAGTGGTGTCAATCGCTTGGTTTTACCAGTATGTTGTCTGTAAAGAACCCGCTTTGAGCAGGGTGGATCAGGACGTGGATAACGGGACCTACACCGGTCTTTTTTAGGCGGTGCTAAGTGCGAGCTAACGCGTTAGCACCTTGAGTCCGAGCTAGCGTTAGCATCTTGAGTGCGAGCTAACGTTAGCATCTGAGGGGGTAATTAGCTTCTTAATGAAAATGAGTTACATAAAACTACTTTAATGGGTGAATAAAAACACCCGATATTAGCTGAGCTTATCCAGTTAGCATCGTGCTACATCTGCAAAAGGTGGCGTGATGTTAAGCTTTCGGTCGCGTGAGCGACAGATTAAGGTTCGGATTTACCACGAATGCTAGCTAGCTGTGGCTAGGTTAGCTTTAGCAGCCGGCTAGCCGTTAGCATGACAATTTTTCCTGACAACGGTGTTTGATTTTGTAAATGCACACATCGGACACATGTTAACCGCCGAGTAGGTGAATAAAACATAACTTTGTCGAAGAATTTGGCGGAAATGAGCCTTCATTGTTGGGTTATATCACGTTAGCAGTTGTACCCTTCAAGCTAGCTTGAGGTTACATGGAACTACTTTGCTGTTACTTTGTACAGTAGCTTTTATAACAGGGCGGCTAATAGATAGGTAGATAGGTAGACAGACAGGTAGGTAGATACTTACCTGTAGGTAGATATTAATCCTGCAAGGGGAAATTTTTGGTACAGGTAAATAAAATAAGAGTAAAAAATATCAAAGGCACAATATATACAATGAAATAGAATCATATTAAATTGACTAACTAAACAGTAGTGCAAAGATGTTATTGATTTGGCCAGAGGTGATTTATTATAAAGTCTTATTGCAGTGGAATGTTCTTCTGTATCTGGACGAGTCTGTCCCTGCAGTAGGTGATGGAGAGGATAGTCCGCAATGTTTTCTCAGCAAAGCTAACTAGCTTGTACTATGCGGCTAACCTGTTTATGAGCTCCAGATAATGGTACCTGTTGTAGCCTTGAGGTGTTAAGCTAGCCCTGGTTAACCCACTCCTCTGTGTTGTGTTCAGCGGTACAGCTAAATTAAACCACAGTCGGAAAAATCCATTAATTGTGCTTGAAAGGACCTTCGTGTCTGGAAGAATATGCATCTGTAGCTAGCTGTAACTTGGCATGGTGTGTTTCTGCAGCGGAGATATCCATCCAAAGCCATGTAGTAGTAGTAATAACAATGATGATAATAGCAGCATGTATAGCACTTTAATTAACACAGTAACAAAGTCCTTTAACAATTTAACAAGAGAGTCATAAGACTATACATTAAAGACGTAAAACCAGATCAACTACATGAAATAATAAATACATTGAAGATGATCTTGGCCCGAGTGGTCAGTTTAAAAAAGGTTAATTTAAGATTAGATGTAGAATACGTTGCTCAGAATCTGCTCTCTAATCGAGTGTCTATCTACTAACTATCTTGCTCACAATATAAGAAGTAAAGCTAACAGAATGTGGAGCCCTGTGTCTTGAGCTCACGAAGAGAAAAGCACATTCAACACTAGTGCTGCCAATTAGTTTTCTCAGAGCACCGATATAGAAGTGAACAATCGAAGGCGTCTGACAGAGAGCTCTGTGGTGTTATTAGTGATGCCTCAGTGGGATTGATGGTGTTCTAATGTCTGGGGGAACTCCAGGATCTCTCCCACAGTTTCCCCCCATACATGAGAACACTACAGTAGAAATACAAATTTGGAGAAGTTTGTTATTGTTTACTAACAGATATTGATTCAACTTAACGGCCATTTTTTAGTCTTATTCAGTGTTTGAGGGTGCACATCTGCAAATCAGTTCATTTCAGCACCAAATCAAACTTGATCACTTATAAATGAATAGTTTCAGTGCACTTTAACAAGCAGCATCTGCTTGTTTCTAAGAAGTTGTAAACTTACATAAATAAAAGATAAACAATGTTTAGTGGCTAACTTTGTTCCACAGAAGCCAAAGTTAGAAGGCTGCTGCAGCGCAGACATTACTTCATAAACGTCCATCAGTCCGTCACTAATCCAGAACGTAAAGATGTTCACACTACTGTCACTTCTGGCGTCAAAATGTTCGCTTGCTTGCTGATCAAAATACTTGCTGATTAATCTTCTGTTGATGGTTGAGAGAAATGAAGCAGCTGAATACTGAGACCTGTATAAAGGCCGACTCCCTGCTCTACCTGTGCTGCAGGTGTCTGCCATGTCTACAGAGGCACACAGAGGACTTAGACTGGGTCTTACATAACTTCAGGTTTCCTGGACTACACCACCACTTGACCTGTGACCGCTCGACCTTTTGTCGAATAGTTCTGCCCTTTGTATCCAGCTCTGTCAGTGCCAGTCAGTGTGGATATTATGGATGCAATTCCACAGACATGTTCTGTCCCTGGCCTCAGTGATATGCATGTTTTTCCTGGCACATCACAATCAATTTCTCAACAGCAAATAATCAAGCAGGCCGTCACATGTTTATTGGCTGACTTTTGATCTCGCGTAGAAGCAAAACACTGAATAATTCTTCTGCTTTTAAGCCGGTAAAATGAGACCGATGCCTCTAAAGACAGCCACAGGAAAAAGATTGCAGCGAGTGCTCCACTGGTGGTTTCACATTGGTTCCTCGTCTCGTGGTGAATTCAGTGATATAAACAGGTGTGTTCATGTTCTTCACAGTCTCATGGATGCTTTTGCAACATTCGTTATTTTATCTCTGTTACTAAAGCCACCGCCCGGCCTCGTTCTTCCAGTTGAGCTTCATTGTTCACGGTTCCATGAACATCAAAACCTCAGCGTGGATGTGTCTTTGAAGATGTAACTTGTCACAATGAGGTTGTGTGTGTGTGTGTGTGTTGTGAAGTTCTCTGTGTGGCACATCAATAAGTCCACGTTGTGGGTGAAAACGTGGTGAATGTGAGAGCTGAGAGATACAGATGTTACAGATGTTTGTTAATAAAACTAACCACTAGTTACATCGATTGTCTGCAGATGATTTTCTCTGCCACGTAATTCAGTGTTTAGTCCATAAAATGTCATAAATGCTGACAATATCCTGAACCTAATATGACGTCTGACAATCAGTGTAAACCAGGATGCTTTCAGTTTACAATGATATACAAACACACAAAACACTCATAATAAGGACGCTGAGAGCAGTTAATGTCATTTTGCCAGAAAGAAAGTTGCAGATTTATTTTCCTGCTGTCGATGGTTTCTGCTGTCGAGTTCTTATATGAGTATGATTGGCCATATCATCTTTGACATAGTTTTATATCATATTCTCCATGTCTCTCGTGATTCTCTTGGCTGTAATTACATTGTGTAATAGCTTTCAACTTGTTTACATCATAGACTGCATATTGTCAGCCGCCAGCGAGCTCCATCAGTCAGCTCATGTTCAGGTTAAAGGTCCTCAATCTGCCAATCTTTGCACAGGATTCCATAATTAAGCTGTAATATTTAACTACAGGCTGTTTATAATGCATCCCTGGTTATGCTGCTGTTTGAGCCTCGTCTGTTTCTATGAGATATGGATGTCATTGATTCAAAGGAGAAGGCATCACCCAAAATTAAGTAAAACCAATATGTCATTTTGGCCTGAGATTAAACGGGAATATATATATATTTATATTGAATTTTTCAAAGCACTGGATTGTTGCAGCATGAATCCTTACTCACTCTTTTTTAATAGTTAATGCAGATTATGTCATGGTTTTAGGAAACCCTCCTCCTATTAAGAGGAATTGTTGTTGTTTAATAACGGGCGTGTAGCTACAACCATATGCTGTTTCCACATGACTTACTTTTGGGGACTAAAGCAGAGTTTAGATGTTCGGACTGGGAGATTCTCCTCTTTTAGCAGCAGAGTCGCTTCATTCTTTCCCCAAAGATGGTCAGAGTGAAGTTTATCCTCACATGCTTTATGCTTTGGCATCTTCACGAGGTCACTCAGTGCCATTCAGCCACCCAAAGATTCATTTAATGCTCAAGCATTTGTCACTTTATTATCTTATATATTATCTTAATATATTATCTTAATATTACCACAGTTCCATTCGACTCATTGGTTGTCTGTTACACATCCTTAACATTTGAACACCGTCTCCAGTATTCCACCTCTCTGTTTCCACACTAATGTGTTGAACTTTGTTTGTTTCTCTCTCCACTTCCTGCCCCACCGCTCCCTTGTTTCCCTCTCTCAGCCGTGTAGTGTTGCCAGTCTCTGTGGAAGAGGTGAGTAATCGTTGCCTCCATACCCTCTTTGACATCACAAGCTATTCTGAGTGTTTCTTCCACAAAATATATTGTGTATCACAGCTAAAGCATGATCTTTGTGTTGTGTATTTTTCTCCTGAACTGCTGGTCCACTCAGGCCTTGGTCTGGGTCACGAGCCGAGACAGAATAGCCTTTGTTAGAGAGCGCTGGTGCTGGTGTGACAGGCTGGTGGTGGTGTTTGCAGAGGGAGCTGGACTGGACTGTGAGCTCAGCCTTTAAAACTCTCTTGTCATCTTTCTCTTAATAGGAATTGCTTCTTTTTATCTCCTCTCTGAATCAGACCAAGGGAGCCCAGACCCCAGTCTGACATCCAGTGACATCAAACATTGGCCCTTTTTCACTGCCTTCTCTGCAAAGGGAAAATCATCGTGACTGGCAGTTAAAGCGTTTAGTTTCTCTGGGTTTTCTGTAGAATGAGTAAACTACATAACAATAATGGTGTCAGCAGTAACGTCCTAAACAACAGCGGTTAATATTCCATCTTAAAACGAAGATGATTCATTCAAGTCCTTTCCTTTAGACTGAAGGGAAACAACAAAAGGATGTTTTGTCACCAGTGTGATGTGAAAATGTGGTTCAGCAATACGGTTTAAATAGTGTCCGTGTCCACACATCGAGACCCCGTCCAGACAGAGCGCCTGACGGGCTAACGTTAACTACACAACACTAAAGCTAATCGGACTCCAAATTTTACGCTAACACGAACGTTAGCGGTTGTAGCTAGCCCCGTTCTGTGACCAACATTGAATGTTATTTGTACATATCGGCTCTCAGGACAGATATGGTGCTTTAGTTGGTGGTTGGGGTGGTCGTTGGGGTGTTTGTCGCACAATATTCAGAAACAATGTCCCATTGGTCCAAAAGAAAGCCCATTTGTCCGACAGTCTATTACCCCAAAACAGACGGTCGGACATTGTTCTAATAACATATACACTCTCTGTGCAGCAAAGAGGAGCATGTGGCTGATTATGATGCTGTATTTATAGTGACTTCAGCTGGAACAAAAGTGTGGAAATCTGCTGAAAGACGAGCGATGATTAAGCAGCAAAAACACCAGAATTTAAAGGACCAGCTTGAACCACACCTCATTAAGATCCTCATGTATCCATATGTCTGCTATATGAAAGAAGAAGTCTGGCCTTTTTCAGTACACTTGAACACAGTCTGGGATTTCCTGCGTAGCATCTAGTGGCTGTCTGTGGTACTGCACCCTTGAGGCACCTGCCTTAACTTCAGGAACCTGCCCAGTCTTTCACAGGACTCGTTCCTGCAGTTTAACGCCGTTTCATTCAGTCTGTGTCTTCTCTTTTCTCTCTTCCCTTTCCTCCCAGTATCAAGTAGGGCAGCTGTTCTCTGTGGCTGAGGCCAGCAAGAACGAGACGGGAGGAGGAGAGGGCATCGAGGTGCTGAAGAACGAGCCGTACGAGAAGGATGGGGAGAAGGGACAGTACACACATAAAATCTACCACCTAAAGAGGCAAGTCTCTGGAGTGGAGCCGCAAGGGCCTCTATGCACAGTGAAGGCCAAGCTTTAGAGCAACATGCATGCAGCAGTGATGGAGAGAACAGGACTGAGGCAGCGTCTTTGTGACAGACATCAACTAGACTGAGAAATGTAAATTATTTATAAATAGCAGCTTCACAAAGCAGGCTTTTATGGCGTTGCTATCACCTTTTGGCTGAGTAACCTAAGGAGGTAGGACACATAAAACCTGGAGCACCGGCAACGGAAACATGAGCTGGATCTTTAGCCTCCGTCTGGACGTGTTTGTTTGGAATGGAAGGAAACAGACAGCGCTTGTTGCCAGCTGTTAAGGCCGACGGTAGGAACGTTTTGGCAGCAGTCTGAGGGGAGATGTTGGGTTGTTGATACTCTGCATGTCAAGGTGAGCAGCCGTTTTACTGAACCGGCTTCACCTCGTCGTATGTACTCCTGCATTGTGTGCTCCACAAGAAAGGGCGCTTCCTGCAAAGTAGAGTCACGCTTTCATCCCTGGGATAGCGCGAGGCTTCCCTCGTGTTGGTGCATGTGAAACCGCTCACAGGCTCCGTCCAGAAGAACTGGACGGAGTCATCGGGATGTCAGCCAGTGGTTTGTGGACTGATGTTTTGAAGCATCGAGTTCGGGAATTCGCTGTCATCTTGGATTACGGCCGTTGCCGTGTTGGTTTATTTTGCAGCCAGTGAACAGGAAGTGACCATATGTGGACTGAGGAGGAGTGACGTAGAGACGCCGTATACGTCTCTGGTAGAGACCTGTCAATCACTGTGTAGCCCCGCCCTAAAGCATCCCCTGCTTTATGGTCTGTTTGACTCTAAATGGGGTTTAATATCCCAGCTGCATACAGAAGTTCCACGTAGACGCACAAGGAGAACTGAAACATTCCTCTTATTTTACATTGTGTGACTGGTTCTTT
Organism: Ophthalmolycus amberensis; assembly: GCA_024529925.1. NCBI lineage: Eukaryota > Metazoa > Chordata > Actinopteri > Perciformes > Zoarcidae > Ophthalmolycus > Ophthalmolycus amberensis. The sequence continues at coordinate 118,867 of JAFEUB010001143.1, read as the reverse complement.
GATGCTGCAGGAAAACAAAAAGGATAATTCATTACACGCAGAATCATATAATGTATGCTGGATTTGTACATGTGTAACCAGCTCTCTGGGTGTTTTATTTGGGGACCGTGGACTCTATTGTCTGACTTCCTTCTTCTCCCTCTGCAGTAAAGTCCCAGGTTATGTGAAGATGATCGCACCAGAGGGAGCGCTAGTGTTTCACGAAAAGGCTTGGAACGCCTACCCGTACTGTCGCACCAGTAAGTTCATGTTGTCAGAGATGCTCGCCGTAGCTTTAGTGCACCATGTCTGAGTGTCGTACATGTTCCCATATGGAGCTGAAACAGTTTGTCCACCTGTTTGTATCGTGATGCTCATGTTCTCTTCTCTTTTCCTCTCCCCTCTCCGTCCTCTGCAGTTGTGACGGTGAGTAGTCTGAAGTCTTTTATTTCTCACTTCGGTCCCAGTGAGATTCATCTGCATGTCTCTGGAGTGTTTGGTTGTTGGAGCTCGGTGACGTAGCGACGGCTCAGCTGTCGAGCTAACCACAAACACCATCAGTCAGTCTGAGCTTCTGTCTGTCATCTCTGTCACGGATCGTTTAAAACCCTGGAGGTTTGTTCATCATTTCATTCAGGGAATAAAAGCTCTCCACGGTTTGCTAACGGCACAACGATCAACACACAATTTCTTCAAGGGACATGTTTGACTCTTTTCCGGAGCAGTGTAACTCCCACAGAGGAGGTCCTCTCTGTTCAGCAACACAGCTTGCTCTTTGCTCAGCAGTGCAGGTCAAAGCTTTACAGATTTAAATTCGTCCCCTGCCAGCAAAAATCCCCGATCAACAGAAGAAAACAAAATCTATTTTAATGGAATTACAGTGAATTTTTAACCCGTTGTCTTAAAATGGACTGCTATCATACAGCGTAGATCTGCACTATTGGAAAAAGAGTGTGTGAGTTAAAGGTCCAGACGTTCTGTTCTCAGTCCAAACCGTTCCGGCCTTATTCTACATGCTGGTTGAGTGCAGCCTGTATGTGCAGCGTGCAGCCTGTATGTGCAGCGTGCATCCTGTATGTGCAGCGTGCATCCTGTATGTGCAGCGTGCAGCCTGTATGTGCAGCGTGCAGCCTGTATGTGCAGCGTGCAGCCTGTATGTGCAGCGTGCAGCCTGTATGTGCAGCGTGCAGCCTGTATGTGCAGCGTGCAGCCTGTATGTGCAGCGTGCAGCAGACTGTCGCCCATGAGTGATGTCTGCGGAGCGTCTTCACAGCCTGTACCTCGCTGCTCATCTCCTGCGAGCTAACGACCGGCGCTGGGGTTAAGAATAGCGCTGAGCCGAGCGGCGTCGCTTGTGTCCTTTCAGTATCAACGTCTTGATTGGTTAATTGGATTTAGCCGAAGTACATCTGTCAGAATCCTCCATTCATGGTATGACTGAGCTGCTGCTGACATCGTTCAGTGTGACGGTAGCGCCGCGTGCCATTCTTCTCTCCAGCGTGATGATATGTGTGTGTTCTCTCCTGCTTCTTCAGAACGAGTACATGAAGGATGACTTTATGATAAAGATCGAGACGTGGCACAAACCCGACATGGGAACAATAGAGAATGTAAGTGTGGTTGGAGACGTTTGAGAAAAGAATTTAAAGAGAGAGAGAGAAGAACAGTCACATTTGAAGCAGCGGAAGCGGAGATATCCTGACTCTTAGACATACTGGGTCCTACGTTTCCCACAATGCAACACGAGAGCATCTTTCATTAGATAATCCCTGCCTGATAAACGGTGCACTCCTAGTTTATAATGCAGGCTCTCTGTTATAACTTTGAAGCTATAAAGATATAAATGAATCTCCCTGACTTCATAGAAATCTTCACCAAAGTGTGAAATAAGGAGAAAAAGTTCCAAAACGCCAGTTTTTAATATTTGAATCTCATTTGGTTTCCACTCAGCACAGATTTGAATACGTCCTCCTGGGACAAACAAAGTGTCCTTTACCTGCTTGTCCTTCTCCTCCGTGCCAGGTCCACGACCTGGACGAGCAGACATGGGGGACCGTGGAGGTGTCTCCCATCGACATCGCCAACAGAGATGAAGTCACCCACGGGGTGAGTTTGTCTTTAAACTCACATGTGATCAGACATGCAGGATGTCTCCACCCTGAGGAGGAGTTTGGTCACACAGGTTCATTACCCATCAGCCATAGAGCCTCACTGAACACTGAAATACTTTAAACTCTGCCCGGCAACTTCATGTGAAGATGAGGACTGGTGGTTGTTCAATACCTTTTAGATGAGCTTATGAAAGAAAGACAGACAGACCTGTTGGTCAAAACCTCTAAAGGTTTTACTCACATGTGTCTCCTACCTCCGGAGCGCACAGTCCTCCCAGAAAATGCACTGCACTTGTGTTTTTGTATTGTTTGACACTGCATTGCGTTGTGCATCCCCGTGTAGCGGGCTGCACGGTGGTGTGGTAGTTAGCACTGTTGCCTCGCACCAAGAGGGACCCGGGTTTGATTCCCACTCTGTGTGGAGCTTTAGGTCAATGGATGATTCTAACATTGCCCGTGAATGCAATAGTCTGGCCTTCACCCTGCCGTTGAAGGATTGAACCAGTGAATGTCTCCAATGCGTTGCAGTGTCCTAGTGTCCCAGCAGCTGCTTCATTACTCGCTGTCTGTGCATCAGCTCCAGGGCGCATTATCTATTCATTCATCTTTTCATGTGACATTATTATCTGTGTCTGTTCGACTTAAAGAGTTGTACAGTATTGTGGAAACGGAACCTCCGGTTCTGAAGAGAGAAGTCAAAGCTTCAAGTGTTAAAGCTGCATTCTCTCTAGTGTCCAGCAGGGGGCGACTCCTCTGGTTGTATAGAAGTCTATGAGAAAATGACTCTACTTCTCTCTTGATTTATTCCCTCAGTAAACATGAGTTTATGGTTTCAAGTCTTCTTCAATACAGCATGATGTTCATTTAGTAACTTATATATTTAATGATTAAGCAACGTTTCAACATGGCCGTCTTCTTAAAAACATGATGAATGACACTTCCAGCTGTCACTCAGTAATACCTAAACCTGTGGTTTAACATCTTAAAGGAGGCGTTAAGCCGTTTTCATCCAGGTGGGTGTTTCCTCCCAGAGCTCCTGTCCAGTAATGACTCAAGTGGATCAGTGTTGAGGCCGAGGCTTAATCTGAAGGTCCATCTGCTCCCGGTGCTCCACGCTCGGTCCCAACAGGCCTGATGGATTAAACAGCACAGTGAGCCTTGAGCTCGGGGGGTTTGGGGTTAAATACAATCTTGTGGTCGCTGATTCTTCATTATTCCTGAACACAGTCAGCCCTGTTTCCAGCTTTGTGAGGATTGTTTTTCAGATAATTCAATGTTTCTAAATGGTATAGTAATGTTAAGAAGTAGGAGGATTTTCTCTGTGTGACTCTAAATGGACCATAATGTACTAAATGAACATCATGCTTTACTGAAGAAGACTTGAAACTAGAGATTGAGACCATAAACTCATGTTTACAATGTTTACTGAGGTAATAAATCAAGAGAGAAGTAGAGTCATCTTCTCATAGACTTCTATACAACCAGAGGAGTCGCCCCCTGGTGGACACTAGCGAGAATGCAGCTTCAACACATGAAGCTTTGACTTCACTCTTTAGAGCCGGAGGTTGTCGCCTGGCTTTAACAAACGAGAACAAACAAAGATGTCCACCAGACTTCCCCTCTTGACCCAGTGTGACTAGAAGCTCAGTGCAGAGTCATTGAAAGCAGCAGCAGCTAAACAGCTGACTCAGCTACAGTCTGTTTCTTGCCGGATCTTAAAGTTCTGTGTTTAATGTTGTTTCAGGACTACAAGCCAGAAGAAGACCCGGCTCTGTTC
>JAFEUB010001143.1:75000-110000 GCA_024529925.1 Ophthalmolycus amberensis | reverse complement strand
GAAGGGAAATCCTTTATTTTATTTTATTTAATAAAAAAGGGGGGGGGGGGGGAGCTAGGAGCTTAGGGAACAGATGGAGTCCAAAATACTGCTGTCTCTTTATTGTAATCATGAACACACACTCGCAAAATCTACTGTTTTTGTTCTTTTCTGTTTTCATTTTTGAAAAACACAGATTCACAACGTTCTATTTTCTCTTTTCTGATGAAGGCAACATTCAGGGGAAGTAGTAGTGAATGTAAAACAAGTAGTTCATGTTTGTTTTTGTTCTTCACGGCCTTCAGGCTGTGACAGAAGGTCTAGACAATGGAACATAACAGAATATCTAATAAATTTGATCAAATAAGAGAATCAATGTGATGTCTCCTGGTTTGTTTGTTTGCTTTTACTCTCTTCAACAGTGAACTTCGCTTTCTGAATTTACATTTTAATGTTAAAATTGAAACTTTTTTTCACGTTGTGATTGTTTTGGGATAAATTAAGACAATTCTAAAAAGGGGCAAAAGATGAGCAATTCCTTCCAGCAGAGAACCAGACGTCACGATCTTCAGACTGAACAGGTGGAAGATGAAGCTTCTGCTAGCTTCTCTGTAATCGGGCTGAGTGGTTGTTTATATTGCACATGAATGCATAAATGAATGAGGAAATGTCAGTAATCTGTTTAATATTTATTTCCTTGATCTAAAACACTTTATTTTATACAGTTTTGCAATGAACCGACTGTTAATATTTTGTTTTAATAGTTTAAAACTGCCAATACTCAAGTAAAGTACAAGTACTTCAAATTGTACAGTACTTGGAGTAAATGTACTCAGTTACATTCCACCACTGCAGTCTGGATTTCTAAATGCAGGAGGAAGGAGTGGTGGAAAGTAACAGTAAAGTACATATTCTAAAGTACAGTACTTAAATAACTTAGTACTTTGTGAGATTTACTCCACAACATTAATAACATATATATACTTTATATATAATTCAATTTAAATTATCCCTAGCAAACCCTCTCTGCAACATAATGCATCACTAATCATAATAATATACATTATTACAAAATGTGAAATTAGTCATTTTACTATAGCTACTTCAAATAAATATACTTAATAAAATAACATATTTTTGCACTTTTGCAGGGATTAGTTTTAAAAGAGTACACTACACTACTTCTACACTGTGGTATTCCTAGTAAAAAGTACTACCTGAGTACTTCTTTACCACAGACTGCAGCACACACACTCATGCATACATTTAATGTAAACCCTTTTCCCTCAGCGGGGCTACTCCGCAGTACGCATGCGTGAACATCCCCCCCCCCCCCCCCCCCCCTCAGCAGGTAAACTCCACCATGGCGGCGGCGCGAGGCCATGTGCAGGACCCCAACGACAGGAGACTCAGACCTATATACGGTGAGGACTCAATGGAGACTTTTACATGAATTTAAGAAACATCCTCGTGCTCTATATACGGGTGCACGTGCGTTAAAGTGGAGGCTTGTTGGGAGTCGGAGAGGAGCACCGATGAGGCCCTACCAAACCACGGTCTCTGCTGCCTGCAGCGCCCAATGACAGAGCACCTTATCCGGTCTATAAGCCGGAGTAGGACATGGGTGTCTGGATCAAAATTTAAAAACAAATGTATTGTTAAAGCAATGAATGAATCGGAAATGGCTGTCCTCCTGTTTGGCATCATTCTCAAAGTCGAACTCCTTTTTTTATTTTTTTGCTAACGGTCGCTATTTGACAGCTAGCTAGCATGCTAATCTGTCAGCTAGCTAGCATGCTAATCTGTCAGCTAGCCAGGCAGCCTATATCATAGACTGGCTACAACTGTAGGGTATGTTTTAAAAATAGAAAGGTTGTTTATAAATGTGGTTTGTGTGCCTCTTGTTGACGAGTATTTCCGTTGTGGTTATAGCTGTCCGCGTCCAGTCTGAAGCTGGAGCCGCTCTGTAGCTAGCTAAGTGTTAGCTCCCGGCTAGCATCTGGTTCATAATAGTGGAAGGACAATGCTTCAAGCTAACTCCAGCTAGCTAGCATGGAGCTGTCACAGCTCACGGACCTCTACTAAAGAGGGGCTGATGCATAATAACTCACATTGACTGTGTGTGTTTTTATAAGTGAGCCGTGGTGGAAGAAGTGTTCAGATCAGGTACTAATATCACACTAGAAATACTTCACGACAAGTAAAAGTCCTGCCTTCAAAACCACAAGTAGCTATCAGCTAAATATATGAAAAGTAAAAGTACTTATTGATCAACAATGTTCCCTGTCAGTATTTTACTATTGTATTTGATGATTCTGGATTATTATTATTCCTGCTGCATTAATGTGTATGTTGCATGTTAACTCCTTTATATCCTGTTGTCTAGTTTAATCTACATCAATGCATCATATTCTATAAGATCATCATATATTTGTAGCGTCTGTCCTGTGTGAACCACGTATATCTAAAAAGAACAAACAGCCTGTTTTCAGCTTTGTGATGATGCTTTTTAAAGAGTTTATTTAGCTGAAGAAGTAAACATTCAACATCAACACATAAAGGAACACTTCATCCTTCAGTTTATCACAAACATTCAACATCAACACATAAAGGAACACTTCATCCTTCAGTTCATCACAAACACTCAACATCAACACATAAAGGAACACTTCATCCTTCAGTTTATCACAAACATTCAACATCAACACATAAAGGAAACACTTCATCCTTCAGTTTATCACAAACATTCAACATCAACACATAAAGGAACACGTCATCCTTCAGTTTATCACAAACATTCAACATCAACACATAAAGGAACACTTCATCCTTCAGTTTATCACAAACATTCAACATCAACACATAAAGGAAACACTTCATCCTTCAGTTTATCACAAACATTCAACATCAACACATAAAGGAACACTTCATCCTTCAGTTTATCACAAACATTCAACATCAACACATAAAGGAACACTTCATCCTTCAGTTTATCACAAACATTCAACATCAACACATAAAGGAACACTTCATCCTTCAGTTTATCATAAACATTCAACATCAACACATAAAGGAAACACTTCATCCTTCAGTTTATCACAAACATTCAACATCTACACATAAAGAAACACTTCATCCTTCAGTTTATCACAAACATTCAACATCAACACATAAAGGAAACACTTCATCCTTCAGTTTATCATAAACATTCAACATCAACACATACAGGAAACACTTCATCCTTCAGTTTATCACAAACATTCAACATCAACTCATCTGGAGATGCGTGGTTTTCACTTGAAACTCTTCAGCTGCAGTGACTTTAAAATATAGTTTGTAACTCATTAATACGTGAGCTAGTCTCTCTTGTCTTTGTCATCCATTGCTGGAGCTTCAGGGCTGCGTAGTTTAACTCATCAACGCCGGATCTGAGCGATGCGTCCGTGTTCCTCACATTTCCGTCGGCCTTCGTTAACTTCTGGTTCTCCTGTGGTGCCGGTTTGAACAGAGAGAATAGACATGACATAACCACAGCCTGCTGTCTGCTGCACTTAATTTAGGCACCCAGCTGTCCTGAGGAGGCTGAACTGAGGTGTCCGTTTGTGTCCGTCTGCATGCTTAACATTTACCAACTATTCAGAAAGAGTTATGGTGACAGTTAACAGCTGCTCATCAAGCAGCTGTATTGCAGTACATAGTGCATGATTTGCTCAGTAAGCATTCTCTGTGATTGTAAATTCCTCCCCCATCTATTTATTTATTTTATTATTTTTGTCTCTACCGAGGATGTATGTGTTTATGCTGGGACAGCATTCTAAGAAAATCTTTATTGTTTAATTTATTCGACCATATAAGTACGTATATCTACATTGTAATACACGCAGTATTATTGCACATTTTATTCTAACTTGTATGTAGGATGAATTCAAGTCTTAACATTCACCATCACCATCATTAATGTGATCATGCCGTCCTCTTCTGTTTCAGATTATCTTGATAATGGCAACAATAAAATGGCGATACAGCAGGCCGACAAGCTGCTGAAGAAACACAAGGACCTGCACTGTGCCAAGGTGGGTGACTCAGGAAGTGTTGAGTTGTGTTTGTTTTCTGCTGATGGCAGACGTCTGGATGGATCCAAGAAAACACAGATTCCCTTTTGGAACCTGTGCACATAAAACAGTTACAGTTTAAAGATCATTTTAGGAATGAAGAGATGAAGCTTCTTCTGTTTTGTCTTCCTATGACGCCCCGAGTACGATGGTTTCCACTGACTGTATGACTCTTTAAAACATGAAAACCATCTAAGGGTGACTGTTGGTCAGAATATATACTCTGTAATAATGTGGGTTAATGCATATGGAACTGGTGAGTCAGCAAACTCCAGTTATTTTAAATTTGGGACCAAACCCTAAACAGAAGTTACCTTCAGTCAAAGTGTTGCTCTGGGTTCAGCAACACACACACAAATCACAAAGTTATCGACACTTCTATATTGTGGTGTTGTTTCCTGATCAGGTCCTGAAGGCGATCGGCCTTCAGAGGACGGGGAAGCAGGATGAAGCCTTCACTTTGGCCCAGGAAGTGGCCACTCTAGAGCCCACCGACGACAACTCGCTACAGGCTCTGACTATTCTGTACAGGGAGATGCACCGCCGTGAGTACACGCGCACACACACACACACACACACACACACAGGTACTAATGGTCTGGTGGCCGCATGCTGAATATGGTGCCGCTTGTTCACAGCGGAGTTGGTCACCAAGCTGTACGAGGCGGCGGTGAAGAAGGTTCCTCTGAGCGAGGAGTACCACTCTCACCTCTTCATGGCGTACGCTCGCGTCGGCGAGTACAAGAAGATGCAGCAGGTGAGGAACGCTCACGTCCGCGCTCTGCAGATGTAACCTGCAGGCACACGTGACTAACAGCTGTGGCTTTTGTGCTCCGTTGGTAATTTTCTTTTTAAAATGGACATGTAATCAGAATAATGAAGAGGATGTTGATGACTGCATCTTGGCACTTTACAGGCGGGAATGGCCTTGTATAAAATCGTCCCCAAGAATCCATATTACTTCTGGTCTGTCATGAGTCTGGTGATGCAGGTATGGGCGCACTGGTTTACTTCCACGTTCCCTAAATATTGTCATTATTCTGGAAAACAAAACGCCTTGTGTTTGCTGTGCAGGCCATCTCAGCACAAGATGAAAAACTGGCCCAGACCATGTTCCTGCCTCTGGCTGAGCGCATGGTGGAGAAAATGGTGAAGGAGGAGAAGATTGAGGCAGAAGCAGAGGTGAGTAACGGGACCTGAAGGATTTTTATTTGAGTTTGAAAGAAAAGTTCACCCAAAAGCTGTTTCACCCTCTAAACCCCGAGACGTTTCGGAGTGTTTTGTTGCTAATTTTCCAGGAAACTTATTATATTTGGGCTAATTCAAATAATTGTTCCAGAGTTGTTGATGCTGTTTACAGACTGTTTCTGTATTCTTTGTATGTGCCTGTAGGTGCAGCTGTATTATATGATCCTGGAGCGCTTGGGAAAGTGTGTGGAGGCTCTCGATGTGATCAGAGGTCCACTCGGGGGTATGTGTTTCTGTGTTTCTGTGGTTCTGTGTTTCTGTACTTTAAAGATCATCATCTATGATGATCTAAGTTACTACAAGGAACTTTGAACTGGTTGTGAAACAGTCTCAAGTTAATCCTGATGCCTCTTTATGACCTACATACACGAAAGAGACCAGAAGCGACACATTGGATACTTCTATTTAGTTATTTTTAATGCTAGTCAGCGGGTACGATTCCCCGCGTCAAACGATATCCGGCTCACCGCCGTATTGCTGGACCCGCTGGAGGGAAGGGAGGCACGGGAGAACCAGAACCAGGACTGAGAGGGGCAGACTGTCAGACCCTGCTGCAGTAAGATGAGAGGTTTTCTAAACTAAGGGAGTCTGGTGCTCAGAGACACTACCACTTTAGTCCACAGGGGGCGACAAAACCAACGTAAAGTGAAAGTTGCTCGTAGTAACTTTAATCAGCATCTATTTAAATGTGCTGGTGTTAGCCAGCCGGCAGGTTTTCAGCCGCTGTTCTTTTGGTAAGACGTCTCAACATCAAAGAAGTGAAATTAGAAGAAGAGCATTAGAAAGATAGGACGCAGAGCAGCAGAAGTGAAACACTGATGCACTCAGACAATAACATCCACTGTTCAGTGTTTGTTGTGAAGCAGACGGAAGAGATGATGAACTCTGTTAATAACCACATTTTGCAGAAAGACATATAAATACAATATCAACCAATAATCTTAGAAAAGATCTACATTTATCTGCATCCTCCCTCAGAGAAGCTGACCAGCGAGCTGCAGAGCAGAGAGTCTAAGTGCATGAAGCTCTACCGGAGACTACAACGCTGGCCGGAGTGCAACTCGCTGGCCCACAAGCTGCTGCTCAAGAAGTGAGGACAGAGCTTTATTTAACAATGAGTCTCTGTGAAAGAAGAACTACAGATGAGACAAACCTGTGTTTCTCTTTCCAGTCCTGACGACTGGCAGTTCTACCCCTCCTACTTTGACTCGCTCTTCCACCTAATCGATCAGTCGTGGAGTCCTCCTGAAGAAGGAGAACAGTGAGTACAAACGTGTTTTAATCTTCTGTAGTTCTGGTCAGAAGACCTCTGACCAACACGTGCACTGAGCAGGAGAATGAACCGGTTTAACCGTCCGGATTATAACTCCCTCAGGTATTAAATGCCTGGTGACGGTAGAAGACAAACATAGCTCTTATTAATGAATACATACCTTTTTATTCTCTGAATTCACCATAAATGTGAAGCTGTGTGCTGACAAGAACCTGTCGATACAACACTAGAGGTTAGGGTTATATATATTACGATACTATTAGCAAGGCGATATATTTAGAGTATTAAGAAAGTTAATTTTTCGTCCAATCAGAACAGTCGGATCTGCGGTCACGTTCATCACACGGCAATCATTTCAAATCTTTGTACCGCTGCTGTGCTGTTGTTTACCTTTAAACTTGAGAGGACTTTGTGTGTGTGTGTGTGTGTGTGTGTGTGTGTGTGTGTGTGTGTGTGTGTGTGTGTGTGTGTGCGTGTGCGTGTGCGCAGCTGCTCGGAGGGTTCGGTTCACCACACGGTGGCCGAGGTGGTGAGCTTCGTGGAGGAGAGGGTTTCGGGGGAGGACGGCAGAGACTCGCGCTCGCTCAGAGGACCCTATCTAGCTCGGCTCGAATTAATGCACAGACTGAGAGAACGGGGCTGTCCTGAAGAGAAACTGTTAGGTAACAACCACACGGACTAACAAACCGTTGCTTTTTGCCCCTTTCTTGAGTCCCCCCCCTATATTTACCTGGTGCTTTAGCCTTTTTGTATGTGGCTTCAAACAGGTGAGCCTTTAGAGCTAATGGTGCAGTTCTTTGGGAAGTTTGGAGACAAACCCTGCTGCATCACCGACCTAAAACTATACCTCCACCTGCTCGCTCCCGAGCAGCCCGTGCAGGTGAGTCTCCGCAGCATTGCTGGAATGTGAAGCGGCGGGTCGGGCTGTGAGGTTGATGTCCTCCCGTCTTTGTTTCCATGTGTTCAGTTCATCAACCGGGTGAGTGAAGCGGTGCCTCTGGGGGAGCAGGGAGAGGACGGGTTCGCTTTCCCAGAGGACACCAAAGCGCTGCAGAGGCATCTGTGCATGAGTCAGCTGAGTCGAGCCCTCGGGCTGCATCACGCTCTGGACCCCGACGGGAAGCTGCGGCTCATCGCCGAGCTCAAAGCTCACTATCGTCACGGACTCAAGTTTGGTAAGAGCGTCTCCTTTTTGTTCCCTCTTAAACCTTTCTGGGGATGATCGGATTGTTCACAGAGCAAAGAAGGCCTGAAATCACGACGACAAAGTGTAAATGTCGCCGCTGTTCATCGCTGCATTGGTTCCGCTCACGGCTTTGATTCACCGTCACGGCGGTGAATCAGTGACGGTGTTTTTCTGTCTTTATTCGTCGTCGTTTGCACTTCACACTGACAACAGGAAGCGGCGCAGTCGTTGTGTTGCTCTTCAGGATTCACTGGATGTTAGACAGGAAGTACCCAGAGGCACCGAGGAGGAGAACATGCTGGCAATTTGCTGAGTTAATTTCCTGCTTTAATGTGTTTCTCTTTTTGTTCGTCTCCATCACGGCTTCCTCTTTTTCTTGTCTCGCTGTTTTTTAAGACGCTTGGTCGTCTCCTTTACACTCTTAAAGGTCCACCAGAGGGGCGTTCACTGACCTGTTTTATATCAGACAACTGAACGTTAACATCTCTTCAGCTCGCGTTGAACACAAACCTGATTTCAGACTTGCAGACGAGGGTCATTCGGTTCTTTAGGACTCATTCTTGCAGCACTCTATAAAACATAGAATACGTTCCCCTCCTTGTTCTTGTATCGATACTACAGGCAATCATTGCTCACTAATTAATGCAGCACACAAGTTGCTGCAACTTCAGAGCCTGTGTGTGAATGTAATATAAAAACATAAGGTGCTTGAGCTAATCCTCCCAGCAACCAAATAACCCAAATGTTTCTTCGTGTTGCACGAGCTTGTGTCTGTAGCGACTCATTTGCATATGGAAAGTATCGTACACAGCATCAGCACTTTATTTACATTTTGAACCTCATTCAAAACAGTCTTAAGCGTCTCACAGGGCGGCTGGCAGCCAGAGCAGCTGTGTGTTGGTTTAGAACTTAGCGCCGGGTGTTTCGGCGGTGGTACTTCCGGTAACGTTACCTTTTCATGAATGTACAGTCACTTTCATATCTTCTGACAGGCAACGTTCATGTAACAGTTTGATGTTGAGGGATAATTAAACACGGACGCTCAACGTTTGGTCTGAAACCAGTTTTTATTTGTGATGCTGCTGCCGTGGCTTTCGCTGACTCGTGATATCTGTGTTGAACAGGGACGAACGCTCTGAAGACGGAGCTGCAGTTCTCTGACATGTACTGTCTCATGGCAGCTCACGTTTACATCGACCTGTGGAAGGAGACGGGTGAGTGTCTCCTCTCTTCTTCCTGGTGCTTTCCTCCTCCTCCGGCCTCTCTAAACGTCTTCTTGTTGTTGCTGCTGCAGAGGATGAGGACATGGTGTGGCAGTGTCTGGGCGTCCTCCAGGAGGGTCTGTCTCTCAGTCCCTCCAACGCCCAGTTCAAGCTGCTGCTGCTGCTGGTCTACTGTCACCTGGGAGCCTTTGAGCCCGTGGTGGACCTCTACTCCAGTCTGGATGCCAAGCATGTGCAGCACGACACCATCGGGTCAGTGCAAACACACGGTCACCTTTATCCAATCTGTGCCGGCGTTTATCAAGCGTCTCAGAATACCACCGTTCTAGTGAGGCTTCCCACGCTGACTCCCATCAGTATTTGTCGACGTGTATGAATGCATATAATGTAGGATCTTCTCGTGATGTTTACCCATAAACCTGTCTGCAGCTCCGCGCTCTGAACCCCAAAACCCAGCGGCAGGATCGAAAAGCATGTTTTCTTTACGCAGTCTCCAAAACGACCCCGTTTATCACAGCCAGAAGCTGTAAACACCAACATTATCGTCAGAGGTTCATCTTTCCGACGGTCTTCGAACACATCGTGTGTGACCAACGCTTCTGTCAGAAAAAGCAGCTGAAACTTAGCTGAAAGTTGTGCTATTTCATCACAAACATTTTATTCTAGATTATAAATCTCTCCTCTAATAAAGCGTTCACTTTAACCAGATTGTGTAAAAACATGACATTGTGAGCTCCTCAGTGAAACGATGAAGTCACGATCCTTCTGAGACGTTTGATGAATATGAGCACAGACGAGTGTTTACTATTAACATCAACAGAGTTATGAAAAGGTTTTCTTTCTGAATCTTAGCTTCCTGTTGACGCGTTACGCTGAGTCACTGGGTCAGTTCGCTGCAGCCTCCCAGTCCTGTAACTTCTCCCTCAGGTTCTTCCACTCCAACCAGAAGGATGTGAGTCTTCGTCGTCTTCATTCTACTCAACGGTGAACTTTTTACACGAAACCTTAATGTGTCTCATCGTCCCTCCTTCCTGCCCACCAGACCTCAGAGTACATCATCCAGGCGTACAAGTACGGCGCGTTTGAGAAAATCCCAGAGTTCATAGCTCTCAGGAACAGGTTGAACCAATCGCTGCACTTTGCCCAAGTGCGCACCGAGCGCATGCTGCTGGACCTCTTCCTGGAGGCCGACATGTGAGGACGTACTCAACATTCAGCACTCGGTTGAAGCGTCTTCTGCCTCCTTCATTCACACGTTGTCTTTCTTTTGTCTCCTCAGTGTGTTGAGTCTGGAGGAGAGTGTGAAGGCCATGTCTCTGTCTCCAGAGGAGGACGACATCCCGTGGGACACCATGAGGGACAACAGAGACCTCACTGTGTTCACCAGCTGGAACCCGAAGGAGAGGTTAGTCCTGGTGTCATGAGGGTTCTCCAGAAAGGAGACTTGGTGCCGGGCGGTAATTCAATATTATTTCATTTGAATCCGGTTTTCCTCCCTGAACGAACCCGTTTCCTCCCCACAGGGAGCTGACTGAGGAGCACCGGCGGCGCTCCCTGGAGGAGGAGTCCGTCTGGCTGAGGTTACGCTCTCTAACGCTTCGCCTCCTCGCCTCCTTGTCCTCGCCGGGTCACACGCCGACGCAGCAGAACTCGGGGACGGCCAACGAGAACGGAGTCGGAGACGAGCCGTCGATCCTCGGCAGCCTGCTCGCTCAGCTCCACCGCACTCTGCAGACGGCCGCTCAGATAGCAGAGAGACGCACGCAGGTACGTTGAACCAGCAGGACGTGTGTTCACACTGAGCCGAGTCACTGAAACACACAACACCAGCCCACAGCCGCCTCACACACCAATACTCAATGATATCAAGAGGAGACAAAGGAGACAGAAAGGAGTTGGGATTTGTCCAATTTTCAGAATGAGGACAGAAATCTTTGCCAGATCTTATAAAGCGTATTTGTGAAGGATGAAGCAGACCAGCTGCTCACTGACTGGAGTGTTTCTGTTGCGCTGCAGTATCCCTTCCTGGGCCCCCCCTCCACCCGCCTGCTCTCCGCTCTGTCCAGCGGCAGCTGTCAGTGCCAGGCTGCTGCCCTGCAGCTGTCTGTCCACCTCCAGGAGCTGGAGACCGCCGGACTCGGTGAGGTGACGTGAAGCACGTCGACGCTCGCCTCGTGCTCCTCCGCTCACCGCTGCGTTCTTTCTCTTCCTCTCTTAGACGAGTCGTTGGAGCTTCAGACCCAGATCTGTAACGGTTTCAAATCATTAGTAGTTCAGCTTCAAGGTGAGACGTCTCTGCACACACACTGCAGAGGTTTACTCTGCGTCTGTTACGCTTCATGCTTTGTCTCTTTCTCTGCACAGAAATACTGAATAAAGGAAAAGGAGATCTATTGGAAATGAAAGAGAGCAAATTAAAAAGCTGGCCCTCCTTATTAGAAAACCTAATCTTCTTTGTTGAGGTGAGAAGTGACTTTCCGACCGACTGTAGACTGTAACTGTGATGTGTTGGAGTAACACGATGTTATTGTGCACAGACGGTGTGCATAGTCTTGTGGGTGGCTAGTCACTGTGCCAAGATCCTCCGACCGCTGAAGACGAGTCTACAGAAGAAGAAGAAGAAGAAAAAGGATACAAACACAGCTCTGGTACGGTTCCTCCGCTTTGACCCTCCGGAACGCGCATGTTTCTGTTAATACCACAGTGTTCTAGAGTTCACTGGGCTGACCTGATGGTTCGTGTCTCCTGCAGCCGGCAGTGGTGTGCGGCTTCCAGGAGCTGACGAGGAGCTTGCAGGACCTGCTTACCCAGGCGTTGGAGTATATAAAGGGGCAAGAGATCGGCATCACGGCCCTTAAGCTGGCCGGGTTAAGCTTGGAAGGACAAACACAGGTGAGTGTGCCGACCAGACGGCAACCTCTTGATAAGTGAAGCCTCTGAAAGCTGCATTCTCTCAAGTGTCCACCAGGGGGCGACTCCTCTGGTTGTATAGAAGTCTATGAGAAAATGACTCTACTTCTCTCTTGATTTATTCCCTCAGTAAACATTGTAAACATGAGTTTATGGGCTCAATCTCTAGTTTCAAGTCTTCTTCAATACAGCATGATGTTCATTTAGTACATTATGGTCCATTTAGAGTCAAACAGACCATAAAGCAGGGGATGCTTTAGGGCGGGGCTACTGTGATTGACAGGTCGCTACCAGAGACGTATACGCCGTCTCTACGTCACTCCTCAGTCCTGATACGGTCACTTCCTGTTCACTGGTTTTTTATTTATTCCAAAAAGTCATTACCGGTACATTTTTTTTATCTGAATGTTTTCTCTTTTATTTAGTTTTATTCTTGTTTCAAATGTTTCTCAGTAGATTTCATTGAATAGTTCGGTTTATGTATTCGAGCCAAAACAATTATTTTACATCATTTTAGTCAATCTATGTCTCATAAGATTTAATCTGACGGAAAACAGTTAAATGATTAAATGAAATGCAGCTTTGTAGGTACGGACATTTAACTCAAAATAAATTTGTAAAACAATAACTGAACTATTCGTTTGCTCTTCAAAGATTAACTTCCTCATATTTCATTTGTCTTTTGAAGCATGATGTGTTTACTAGCTGCAGTTCTTTGAACAACCTTGTGTTGCGTTGTACAATTACAATAAATTAAATTTGTCACCTTATAATTGAATGTATGCTGCAGACGGACGATGAATTTTGTGAACAAATGATCACAGATGACTATTTAATCTTTATAATAAATCGAACAGAAAGTAACGTCCGTGGTGAGCAGTGATTGAGGAACACGTCTGTTTGAGTTCATGACATGTGGTTCTCTTAAACATGGCTTTGATGGGAGGAACATGTCATATTTCATGTTTTATTCTCCGTGTTTCAGGACGAGGAGTCGTTTACGAAGGCTGCTATGGACAAAGTGCAGAGCAGTTACCTGCGCTCACTACAGGAGGCGGGAGATCTGCTGAAGAAGAGAGCAGAAACTATAAAGAGCCTCAAGATCTGAACACCATCCCACCGCCCAAATAACGATGACTCTACCCCCCCCCCCCCCCCCACCGTCTGTCAGCCCACCAGCTCACTACGAGTCCTACAACCCAAAAACACAGTCGTCACTCAACCTCCTTCCTGTCCTGCATATTTCTCAACTCAGCGTTTGTGAGCTCTCAATCTGGATTTTTATTTTGATCGTCTTCCACCTCAACACACACGCACACACACCTCAACATGCATACACACAAACCTCAACACACATACACACACACCTCAACACACACACACCTCAACACACACACATCAGGAACATCTGCAGCTCTTCTAGCACACAAGCTTGTAAGTAAACTCGTGAATTTCTACAGCGGTTCTCGTGAAAATGAGGAATAAAGACGTGCTCTTTTTTAAATACAGAAACAGAGCAAAATGAGGAAATATGAATAAGCAGTTTTAGAAGTAATCTAATAAATTATTGTACATAGTAAAGAGCAACTACCACAACTTAAATAAGAATATAAGACACAATAAACCAATGTTCTGTTGGTTTGTCCGCTAAGTTTTTCCTTTTTATTCCTTTGTTTAGTTTTTCTCTTGTGAGAACAATCAAAGTAACACGCACCTACACACACACACACAAACACGCGCGCACACACACACACGGACTGTTAACACTATGGAGGAAAGTTATCTCAATGCGCTGCTTTTCCAGATGTTTCTGTCCGTCGAGAGCAGCAGGCACAACTCATGGACGCCTGCAGACTGAAGTTTCCCGTTCAACAATTCTTTTGTTTTCGTTGCTTTGTGTATCTCGTGTGTCTCTTTCAAAGTGGAACCACGTCTGTAGTTGCAGTACTATAAAGAGCAGTAGTGGGAGGAGTTAAAGGAGGTTTTTAAAGCCGTTCTTGTTTCTTTTCTTTTCTTTTATACCAGTAGACGTGCTGATAAACACGTCGGCCGTGGAATCAGGTCATTTAAGCACAACACACAAAATTATGATTATTTAAGAGAACGTGTGATTATCTCGAGATTAATCTTCACCCAGTTTGTTTTTCAACTCGAGTCCCCGATCTGTTACTGCAGTCATTGAAATACTTTGGAGCAGAATGCATCTTCATGCAAAGATAAATGATGACATATTACAAATACACGTGCAGACATTAATATAATCAGCTAGAATGCATGTGTTGGCACAGTCTGTGTTCTAGTTCGGTCCAGACAACGTAGGAGAAGATTTTGGACTTTTGACACAAACTACGGAAGCCCTGAGAGACAAGTGAGGAAGAGAAATGCTGGTGGTTCGTTGTTGGACGAACCACCAGATGACTTCAAGTGACAATCCTTCACATTTCAGTCCCGGTTGATTTACAATTTCGTGATATATTTCAGAAATGTGTGTGTGTTTTCAACAGAGAGCACTTTTCAGGAATCTTCCCACAGACAACCAGTTTAATATACAATATATGAATATTGCCATACTTTAATTTGTAGACCAGAGGGTCAATCACTGGTGTTACCTGCTTCAGAGATATTGATTCTTAATTAAAATCTTACAGAACGCCACTTTAAGAAAAGGTCAAAATAGATTTTTCCAGGATAATTAGTGTTTGTTGTTGTAGTACTCATTTCAGCCACAAGAGTGCACTGTGAGTCGTATTTAGAACGGGATAGGTAGTGGTGCACTTCAGCCCCCTGTGGCCAGAATGAGTATTACAACAACAAACACTTAAAAAATGTTTTTAACCTGCCAAAAGTTATTTAGCCTGTTTCAACAGATGACTTAAAATAACCTGTTCTTAAGTCATAAACGCAGAAGAGAAAACTTATTTCATTTCTCCCTTGACCCTCTGGGCTTCCGTACCGACCGTTCTAATCAGGATGAGATGCCGCTCTGTAGAATATTATATTCTGGGATATCCTCTTAAAACAGCTCAAACCGTCGTGTGTTTCACAGACAAACGTTGGACCTAATTGTAAATATGAAGTCGAGGCAGCAGAACAGTTTTTAACTAATCAGCTGCAGTAGATACAAAAAGATTTTCCCCGTGTTTATGTTTTCTTTTTTCCCGTTTTGTCTCATGAACCAAAAACTGCTTCATCAGCTTCAGCATCTAGTCACAAACATGTTCTATTATTATTCATAACCAATGAGAGATAAAGACTGACGTCGTTTACAGAGATCACACAGGAGCACTGATGGACGGCAGTTTATTTTCTTTTACTATTTTATTAATAATTAGGCAGAGCAGCGTCAACATGCGAGTAGACGGTGAATCCTCTTCCTTCCTGTTGGTCTTCTGTCACATCTGTGATAAATGCCTTTTTTCTTTGAACACTCGAGCCGTCTGTCTGCAGAGAAGATGTTGTGAACTCGCCACATGTTTCGGGTTCAGGATGATGGTTGTCAACTCTCACCACCCTCTTTTGTTAGAAAATGGAAAACAGAAACACTGGAATGTCAAAGCTTTTTTTAAATAAATAAATAAAAAAGTAAATGTGAAATGTTTTCACCTCTTTATTTATTTTTATTTATTTAAGTAAATGTTTTAGAGCTGCAATGTACAGACAGAAAATGAACCAGAAGCTGTGTTTAGATAATTTATTAATTGTTTTTGTAGTTACTTGTAGCCGCTGAAATGTTAAGATCTGTTCGTTAGAGGAACAAAAACTATTTAAAGAAGTCACCGTTGCAATATTCTTGGGCAATTTTAAATATTTTTACTACATATTGTAGATGAAACAGTTGATTAAGACAATTAACAGTAAATTAATGCTCAGAGCTTAGTAATGTGAGGACTACAACACAGTTTGACTGACAACAGATAAATATAAAGGCAAAGAAAAGCTGCAATAATTACAATGAGAATTTTGTTAGAATTTCAAAAATAAACAAAATCTATCCATCCATCTATCCATCATAAATCTATTATCTATATATTTTGGGTGCAGTACACAGTTACATCCTGTAGGTGGCAGTGACGCACCTTGGGTTAACATATTGCTGATTCACTCAGTACACGAAGAAGAGCAGCTGTGAATACACAGACAGGAAGCTAGCTAAGTGTTGGCCAGCTGCAGTGTATTAGCTATTAAAACAACATAATTAATGTTTGTGTTGATAGTCGGTAAACAAAACCAGTATGACTAACATGCTGGTGTCACTGGAATAGCAAACGTTTCGCTTTTACTGCCTTTTTTAGCCGTTAGCTAATTAGCTTGCTTTAGCTAGCTAGCTGTCACCGGGTTGTTTTGTTCTGTGTAAAAGTGGCCGTTTCCTTTTTTAACACATGAGTGTGTCCATGGTTGTTATCCGTCTGGAACTAGCCGACCAGTCTCCTTCTCCACAAGGTTTCCAGTACTCTGCTGGTGAGTTTACGTTTCTCAGAGTCACTGTTGTAGTGCTGAGTTAGCCGTGAAGCTTACAAGCAGGACAAGGAAAGAGATCCTATCTATCTAACTGTTAGCTAGTTGATAGATTATGTACTTTTTACTGTACTACACCTCAGTGGTACATATTGTACATGAATATTGTAAACTGAAGGATGAAGTGTTCCTTTATGTGTAACAGGCTGTTTGTTATTTTTAGAGATACGTGGTTCTCACAGGACAGAGACAAACATATGATGATCTTATAGAATATGATGCATTGATGCAGATTAAACTAGACAACAGGATATAAGGGAGTTAACATGCAACATACACATTAATGCAGGAGCAATATTAAAGTACATTCTGGTGATGGATACTCGGGGGTCCAGTGTGTCCATTCGAGCTCACAGAAACTTGTTTCTTCTCCAGTTGAAGGCATGTCGGAGAAGGAGCTGCAGGAGAAAGCTCTCGGTGTCGCCAAACACACTCTGAGTGGAAAGACGGATCTGGAACGAGCCGCTGTGCTGCACCAACACATTGGCAGCAGAGCCATGGGGGACATGGTCATAGAAACCTTCGAGCCCAGCCCAGGTACGCACATGCAGACTGCGTTGAAGCTGCGTTATACAGGATCAGATTAGAGTCTGCTTTAAACTAGCGAAATATTTCATATGAAGACTTGCTGCTGCCTCTCCTTAAATCAGATAATAATTAATTTCTTTACACTGTACTGCAACTTTTATTCTTTTCTATAATTCTATTTCAGCTTCTTTTCATTTTCTATTCTCTTGGCTCTTAAATTTTGAATACGCCTTCAATAGGAACCAATGTGCTTGTATCTGAGAACCACAGACAGGAAGTCAGACAGCATTGTCAGACGGTCTAACAATGTTGGTTTACATATATCTAAATGTTTGCAAATTAGATAAAGGAGGAGGTGAAGGTGAAGCTGGTTCATCAGAGCAGGACGGAGAACCTCCGGCTGAAGCAGACGTTCTGGAGGGAACCGAAGCGCCACCGGACGACAGCGAGGCGACCGGCGCGGCACCCGAGTCGCCCTCCAAGCAGCTGCCGGACCAGATCTCCTTCTTCAGCGGGAACCCGTCCGTGGAGATCGTCCACGGCATCATGCACCTCTACAAGACCAAGTGAGTCACACACACACACACACACACACACACACACACGCACCTATACAAGACTAAGTGAGTCACACACTCCTCTCTACAAGACCAAGTGAGTCACACACACACACACACACACACACGCACCTATACAAGACCAAGTGAGTCACACACACACACACATACACGCACCTATACAAGACTAAGTGAGTCACACACACACACACACACACACACACGCACCTCTACAAAACCAAGACGTCACCGTCTGCTTCATTCTGGGTGTTTTTTGTTTGTGTTGCAGCAAAATGACGTCGCTGACGGAGGACGTGAGGCGCAGCGCGATGGTGTGCATCCTGACCGTCCCCGCCACCATGACCAGCCACGACCTCATGAAGCTGCTGGCGCCTTTTAACGACGTCATGGAGCACATGAAGATCATCCGGGACTCTACCCCGAACCAGTACATGGTTCTGATCAAGTTCTGTACGCAGGTGAGGGACCAGCACGGTCAGGGTTACTGCTTCTTATTATGAAGCTTTATGGAAGGAAGTTTACAGCATCATTTAAAATCTTTCCTTTTAGCTGAAGAGATGTTTTTAGGAGGTTTCTGTCTGTTTTAACACCATCTGTCTGCTCATATCTTCACCTTAAGATCAGTTCAGCTTTGACGTTTCAGTGAAGTCTTTTGTGTTCTGAAAGGAAGTTGAGGGAAACTGGACTTCCTAGTTTTGTGTTTGATAACATTAAGTAACATTCATGGTTTATTTTCTCACTCTTTGTGATGTATGTAGAGGTTTATATCTCTTTATGTCTGACAGCTTCTTTATTTCTTCTTCCTGTTTTGTTTCTTCAGGCCGACGCAGACAGTTTCTACACGGCGTGTAACGGCCGCCAGTTCAACTCCATCGAGGACGCCGTGTGTCAAATGGTTTATGTGGAGCGGGCAGAGGTCATAAAGTCTGAAGAGGTAAAGAAAGATTCTCACATTTATTCTTAAAGTTTCACGATGTACTAGAGCTGGTACAGTCGGTCATTAAACAAAATAAGTGGTCCATTTAGAGTCAAACAGACCATAAAGCAGGGGATGCTTTAGGGCGGGGCTACACGGTGATTGACAGGTCTCCAACAGAGACGTATACGGCGTCTCTACGTCACTCCTCCTCGGTCCAGATATGGTCACTTCCTGTTTAATGGTTGAAAAAAAAAAAAAAGATGGCGATGACCAAAACGCCGAACTGGAGGCTTCAAAACATCACTCCATAAACCAGCGGATTAAAGAGGATTTATAGCATGGAATTAGTAAAAATCCATTTAATCCTAAATAGCACATAGTTTCCTTTCTCTTATCTCCTCCCCTTTCCCTCTGACTCCCCCCCCCCCCCCCTCAGGGAGCCAGTCTGCCGGTGATGGAGCTGACCGAGCTGCCGAAGTGCACCGTGTGTCTGGAGAGAATGGACGAGTCGGTCAACGGCGTCCTCACCACTCTCTGCAACCACAGCTTCCACAGCCAGTGTCTCCAGCGCTGGGACGACGCCACGTGAGTCGTGTAGACGCGCGCACACACACACACACACACACACGACCGCAGAGATCAGCTGACTTTTCTACCAGAGATGACTCTAAAAAGTGTCTTTGTTTGCATTTAACAGATTATTCATACAAAATGTAAATCAACTCAGAAGTGATGCTGTATGATTATAGATTAAACTACTCGGCAGCATATAAAGTCATTCAAAAACATTAGTGATTCATACATTATTCTATCAATGATTATCATCCAGTAATATAAGATGTATGAACCGTTCTGCAGCATGAGCACCTTTACTCTCACCTGACACCTGGTCCACTGGTCGGTTCTCCAGGCTTCATGTCATGTGAGATCTTTGTTTTTGTATTCTTCTGTTTCAAAAAGCCACACACACGTGTGTGTTCCAATAGATGAATATGTTGTGTGTGTTTCAGGTGTCCTGTGTGTCGATACTGTCAAACACCAGAACCAGTGGAAGAGAACAAGTGCTTTGAGTGTGGCGTGCAGGAGGTAACGTGATCTTTTAAATCACTCTAACTTTAGATCATGTTATGTTATTTTAAATCATGTTCTCACCCCCTCGCTGCTCTTCTCTCTCTCTCTCCCCCCCCGTAGAACCTGTGGATTTGTTTGATCTGCGGTCACATCGGTTGCGGTCGCTACGTCAGCCGGCATGCCTACAAACACTTTGAGGAAACGCAGCACACGTACGCCATGCAGCTCACCAACCACCGGGTGTGGGACTACGCCGGAGGTACCGACTCTCTGCTCGTGTGTGTGTGTGTGTGTCTTCACTCATCCATTGGATCAAGGATTCATGGCTTTCGAAGCTGCAGTTCTGTCCACTCGGGGGCAGCAGATAACTTGAGAGACGTCACTTTATAAAGGTGTTCTGGGTAATATTTAGTCTTCTTTACCTGGTGTCTTTGTAGATAACAGCTTCAGTGTCTGACATCAAGGTAAAGAGGTGAAAACCTTCTGAATATAACGTTCACTTAAAGTGATAGAGATTCTTTTCGGAGTCTTAAATACGTCCACAGCAGAACATCTACTGTAGTAGAACACTGACTGTGGAGAAGAACCTCCATCACTACTGTCCCTTTAAATAAACAGTGGTTTAAGTGTTTGTTCGTGACTCCCGGTGCTTCCAGATAACTACGTCCATCGTCTGGTGGCCAGTAAGACTGATGGGAAGATGGTGCAGTACGAGTGTGAGGGAGACACCTGCCACGCCGAGAAAATAGACGCGCTTCAGCTCGAGGTAAGTGTTTCCTTTTGTGACGCTTTGTTTTTGCTGAATCGGCACATAGCTGACTTGACTCCTCATCGTCCATGTCTGCAGTACTCGTACCTGCTGACGAGTCAGCTGGACTCTCAGAGGATCTACTGGGAGAACAAGATCGTGCACCTGGAGAAGGAGACGGCCGAGGAGGTACCGAGTGCACACGGCACGTCCTGTGAAGTCTCTGAGTTTGGTTTCTGTTCATCTGATCGCTCTCACGTCTCTTCAAGATCAACAACATGAAAGTTAAATTCAAGGAGACTCTGGAGCGCTGCGACAACCTGGAGAGACGGTTTGGAGAAATGGGCAAAGAGAAGCAGGGCATCGAGAAAAAGTAGGTGAAGAGCGACTCAAGTGGCGTCTGTCCTGTTTGTTTGTGGAGGTTTTCCCGTTATTTTAATATGAATACTTCCCATGAATATGACACTTTGTTCTGAGGTAGGAAAACACTCGGCTGAACTGTTAAACATTTGAAACGACTACATGAGAGAAGCTGCTACATCCAGTCAGACTTTAACATTTGAATGAAAGCGGTGAAGCTCTTTGGAGACGGCGTCTTTAATGATGTCGCCTGTTTAAGATGAACAGAAGCAGCTCAAAGTGTTTCACAGAAACAAGTTACACGTTTAAATGTAGAGTGAAGTCAAATGATACCCAATATGTTTCTGTGCACTCGATATTCTTACTCACAGGTGCAAACACAAACCTTTTACCCTGGAATCGTAACTGGTTTTGGTGAAAGATTCTCTGGAATGAATGTGATCTCAACGGCCAGAATTCAACCCTGTGACACACTCTCGCTTTCTTTAATCGTCACAATGAATCATGGGTCATCAAGTGGGATTAAAGGTTTTAGATATAAATAATTAGATATAGATTTGATCATATTGGTGTTTCTGTGCAACAATGGAGCTTCGTCTTCACCAGCAGAAAGTAAAACATGTCACAACAGGAACGAACGGGTTTAATTATCGACATTAATCAAGTGTTTCATTTGGTATTTTCTGCACGCTGACTCATCATTAAAATGATCTGTTTTTTCTTGTTATGGCACCTCACAACGCCTGCTGGTAAAATGTTTTATTAAGGGAAACTACAGGAAGCGCTCCAAAAATACAGGTCTGACTGTAACGACTTTGTGCCAACATACAGCTGATTGTGCTGATGGTGTGTTTTTTGTGCTGATTGTGGGTTTCTTTTGTGCTCAGGTGCACTCAGCTGCACACTCGAGTAGTGAAGCTGAGCCAGGAGCTGAAGGAGGAGCAGGAGATGAACCGCTGTCTGAGAGCCAATCAGATGCAGCTGCAGTCCCAGCTGGTAGAGGAGGAACGCAAAGGAAAGGAGAGCGGTGAGTGGAGGAGGGAGGAGGAGGGAGAATGCTAGTATAAACTCATGAATGATGGTGGGAGATTGTCAAGAAACGACGGTGACATCAGTGTAGAACTTTCTTATTTTCTTTTACAGAAATGAATCACATTTATTATCACGTAATAACATCAGGCCGAGGTAAACGAAACTCATTTAATCCGGTTAGTTTGATCCGATACGGATCCATTAAAACGAGACGTCTCTCCACATTAGCTCGCCTGTTGCTGCCCGTTTATTTCACCATAGCCAGCGTTCATGTGGCCGCTCGGCCGGTAGACATTCAGAATACTGCAGGAAAGGGTAGTCGGGTCATTCTTTGTTTCTGGAGCCGGCAGTCTGAGAGATCACTTCCTCATTTATACTCATATTTGCAGATTATTAACAAAACGCAGCTGGAGTCACATTCTGCACGTAGACCAAGTTAGATCAGCTTCAGTCCACCTGCTGCAAGTCAGATCCCGTCAGTTAAAGTTTTATAACACCTTCATTTAATCCATCTTTCTTTCTAACCGTGTGTTTGAAATGTGGGAACGCCTGCAGAGCAGCGTTCGCTCCGGAAACATTCTGACATTCAGCCTCAGCCTGAGGGCGACCTGACTGTCAGCAGGAGAGGCTGAACATTGAGACAGACCTGACTGTCAGCGGAGAGGCTGAACATTGAGACAGACCTGACTGTCAGCAGAGAGGCTGAACATTGAGACAGACCTGACTGTCAGCGGAGAGGCTGAACATTGAGACAGACCTAGGGACATTGAGACAGACCTGACTGTCAGCGGAGAGGCTGAACATTGAGACAGACCTGACTGTCAGCAGAGAGGCTGAACATTGAGACAGACCTGACTGTCAGCAGAGAGGCTGAACATTGAGACAGACCTGACTGTCAGCGGAGAGGCTGAACATTGAGACAGACCTGACTGTCAGCAGAGAGGCTGAACGTTGAGACAGACCTGACTGTCAGCGGAGAGGCTGAACATTGAGACAGACCTGACTGTCAGCAGAGAGGCTGAACGTTGAGACAGACCTGACTGTCAGCAGAGAGGCTGAACATTGAGACAGACCTGACTGTCAGCAGAGAGGCTGAACGTTGAGACAGACCTGACTGTCAGCAGAGAGGCTGAACGTTGAGACGGACCTGACTGTCAGCAGAGAGGCTGAACATTGAGACGGACCTGACTGTCAGCAGAGAGGCTGAACATTGAGACAGACCTGACTGTCAGCAGAGAGGCTGAACATTGAGACGGACCTGACTGTCAGCAGAGAGGCTGAACGTTGAGACAGACCTGACTGTCAGCAGAGAGGCTGAACGTTGAGACAGACCTGACTGTCAGCAGAGAGGCTGAACGTTGAGACAGACCTGACTGTCAGCAGAGAGGCTGAACGTTGAGACAGACCTGACTGTCAGCAGAGAGGCTGAACGTTGAGACAGACCTGACTGTCAGCAGAGAGGCTGAACATTGAGACAGACCTGTATTATTCCTTCAGCCTTCTGCCCCGAGGACGAGCACGGCCCAAACAAAAGATCCCATCACATCAGCTCTCTGTTTATGTGGAAGACACACAGTTTGTGCCGTAACATAACCACAGTGTGTATGTGTGTATATATATGCACTGTGCTTTTCTGTTCCCTCTGTTCTGATTCAGTGTGTCTGTAGTCGGAGTAAAGGCTTGTTGTGGTTCCACTGGTTCTCTCTCTGGGTTGAGTTGTGTAAATAAATCCAGAGTGTTTGTTCTGTAACATCACATTACGATGAAGCAAAGATGAGCTTCTGATTGAGTTCAGCAGGTCTTTCACCTCAGTTAGAGACTGTTGGAGAGTTTAAGAAGGTCAATAACGTTTGTGTTTTATTTCTTTATTAACATACCAGGGACAGGTTCCACCTCCATGTCAATGTGCCAGTTAGCTTCAGAGCGTCTGTGGTCAGGTGGACTTCAAAGAAAGCTTTTTACGTTACGCTTTAAAAAATGACAGCAGTGGAGTTAATTTGTGACGATTATCTTGACGAACTGAACATGTAAATATAAACCATTGTTTGGCACAGAGATTATTTTCTGTAATGATCTAATGAAAGAAAAGACAAACTTCAGCTCCTTGTGTTTCTGGTCTTCTCTCTGCTGTTTGTTCACTGACGAACGCGACACAAACGCCAACATTAGTTATTTGTGAGCTCTCAGAGTTTCACCATCTGAGGTTTAGCTGGTTACATCCTGTGCTGCTGCTCTAACCAGCTAAACCTCAACAACGGTTCAACAACGGTCCACTTATAGCTCACTGGACATCAGCAGGAGAGTGTTCACAAGGTTCAGACTTATTGAATTATTCCATATTTAAGATAAGATGGAACTCTATTAATCCCGCAGTAAATTCTTGTGCCAGAGTTTGATCAAAAGAATAACAAAAAGTGTTTGTTTTATATATATATATACATATATACACAATTATTAAGTGTAAAATAAGTAATTCAGACACAAAATCGAATAGAAAAGCAACAAGAGTAAATTAATGAAATAACTGCAGTTTCTAATAATAGAAACTAGAATAGAGAAGTAATATTGAGTGATATTTAAAAGTAATAAAAAGTCATACTGCACATAGTATAGTGAAAATAATCTTGGTTATAATAATACTTGTGTGTTAAGAGGTGACGTGTGATTTATAGCAGCTTCAGCTCGTCTAAAATAAATATTTAGTTTTTCTTTTGTTTTCTAAGATCTCTATGAATTTGTCTTCTTGTTTCGATCGTGTTTTGATTTTTTCCATCTTTGAGCAACTTTTCTGTGTCGCAAAACATCAACCGAACTAAAGAATTCTGAATATTCAGGACGTCGTGTCCACTTAAAGGGACAGTACACCCTAAAATCAACATCCATATTCATCCTCTTACCTGTGGTGATGTTTATTAGTAGATTGTTTTTGATGCGAGTTGCTGAGTTAAAATCTGTAGAGATGTCTGTCTTCTCTCCAATATAACAGAACGAGATACAACTACAAAACTCAATAAATCCCCCGATTCTCATCTTTACTGACTGGAGCCTCAACGCATCATGATGCAAGTCAGTGGCTCCAGTGCTGCTAACGCTAACTAGCTCTCCTCCGGTCAATTCAAACACGCAACGTAACATTATCAGTGATCAACAAATAGAAAACATTTCAGCCGATGTCCTGATCGCATTTAAGAGGAAGAATGTATTGTTTTATTGTTATGGTGAACTGTCCCTTTAAGAGGGGATGCTACGTCAAAGTTATGTTCGATGCCCCTAAATGGCCAAACGGTAATTGTAGGTTTAATAAGTCTTCCTCTAAAGAAGAAGACTTGCTCTGGGAGTTTAGTACAACTTCTTTAAAGTTTACGGTCCGGTGTCTTTAAGGTGCGTTTCCCATGTTCCCCTGCAGGGGGGCATAAGGACGGGGCGATATCGGAGCTGCAGGAGCAGCTGAGGGACGTCATGTTCTACCTGGAGGCTCAGCAGCAGATCGAACACCTTCCTCCGGAGGCTCGCAGCGAGATCCAGGAGGGACAGATCAACATCGGGGCCAGCCCGTCGGACGCCGCCGGAGGAGCAGGAGGCCCCTCCTCCGGCAGAGGGAGGCGGGGCCGAGGCAGGAAGAGGAAGTAAAACACTGACTTAAAATAACCTGCGAGAAACTATCGGACACGTGTCTCAAATGCCTCAACTTCTCGAAGAAGAGACTAAATATTTAGCTGCACAGTTTCCCAACTTAACTTGATGTAGCTGAAGAAAAGTGGATCATGCTGGAGCATCTTCACAGACAAACACAAAGAATATAAATCGCTAAAACAGTCAGAATTATGTTCATTTGTTCCCAGTTTAACAGCCTGTTCAAAATGTAAAGATTTGTTTCTTTTACATGTGAGGAACAGAATGTTTGCTTAAATCCTTTCAGGACTTTAGTGTCGATTCTTCAGTACAACGCGGGAATGTTTTACCTTCTTTCCAACATTACTCCTCGATAGTTCCCACTGAGCAGTACTCGGGTTTCAGGAAGATAACCAGCCGATCGTTGATGGAGCTCATGGGTTCTGACCTGAAGCTGTGAGAGATGTGAGCGTGTCCATCTGTCCCGTATACAAAGAGCTCCGATCACACAACGTACTGTGGACACATTGACCTATGACACCTTA
Organism: Ophthalmolycus amberensis; assembly: GCA_024529925.1. NCBI lineage: Eukaryota > Metazoa > Chordata > Actinopteri > Perciformes > Zoarcidae > Ophthalmolycus > Ophthalmolycus amberensis. Next base: position 84,161 of record JAFEUB010001143.1, on the reverse strand, counting down.
AAGGTACGGTGACATGTTGGCGTGTAGAGGAAGCAACAGGCGGTTTGTTACTTAGTGAAACGTTTTAACCTGCAGAATGTTCACGTGAACGCTTTAGATCGACCCGAAAGGCCTTAACTCAGACGGACGTCTTTGTGTTTTTGTTTAACAATTGGCTCATAAAGTCATTTAGACTCAACCGGTAGACAAACAAGACACTTTTTGAGAAATGGATGCTTTCGGAAGCAGAATGTACGGAAGCCCTGAGGGGAAAATGAGAAGAAAATGATCTGATTTTAATAGTTTTCTCGTCTGTTTATGACTTAAAAAACAGGTTAAAAAATGTTTCCTGGAATTATTTTCTAAGTTCTTTAATGTTTTCTCTTTCTGTAAAACGGGTGAGAAAGGTGTTTGTTGTTGTAATTCTCATTTTAGCCACAAGTTCACCGCTTCCCCGTGTTTATGTTTTTTCCCAGTTCAATTTTTATTTCTCCATGAACTCTAAACACAAAGTACAAATCATGTTTGTCAGCACGTTTTGTAACATGAATGTCACGTCTTTGCACTTTAGTCTCTCGGGGTGAAATAACAAACGGGAACTGTTTCAAATAATTTTATCGTAAATGATGTTAAATCACCCTGGAGAACCTTTCCCTTTCACACACGGGGGAAAAAGTATATATTTAATTATCTTATTAAATCACCCTGGATAAACTTTCACTTGTTTTCAAAAACAATTATCTTAAACATAACTTTTTTCACCCGTTTCACAAACAAAAAGACAAAAAAGAATCAAGAACTTAGAAAGATTATCTTGGAAATAATGTTTTCCACCTGTTCTCCAGTCGTAAACAAAGGAGAGAAAACTATTTGAATCCCTCAAACGGTGTAAAAGTGATCCACACGCTTGTCAGACTAAAGTTAAGAGACACAAACACCTTTTTAATGTCGCTAATAAAAAAAAAATCTCATTAAAAAAAGTGCAAAAGTTTTTTTCGTTGTTGGTCGTCTGATTGGCTGCTGCTGCAGAAGCAAACTGCCACATCTGTCACGTATGACTAATCCCTCCTCTTCCTCCTCTCCCTCCTCTTCCTCCTCCCACCGTTAACAGTTTACTCACGGCAGCTTGTTGAACGTAAATTGTGTACGGAGGCTCAGAGGATGATGAATGCTTCCTGTTCCTCTGGAGTCTGATGGCTTCCTCTTCACACTCGTCTTCATCTCCTCTCGTGATCAGACGGTTTCTATGAACGTGACTCTCTTGACCTGTTTGGGTCGATGTGTTGCACAGCGTGACTTTTATTTTCACACATTTAGTTGTAGGGAAATGATGCAGGATGCAAATGTTTGCCACTCCTCTTTGCATTTCTATTTATATCCCGAGTACAGTTTTAAAGTCTGTACGCCCACAAACAGCTGCAGCTAGTTCACACTTTTCATTTTCAATTTATTGTCTTTTAAACGTCACAAAATGAATCAGTCTGACACTATTTAAATGGATTTCCTGTCCAAAAACCCAAATATATTCACTTTCCTGTCCTATTGGCAGAAGCAGCGGATGTTTGGCTTATGTTTGGAAGATAAAGATCATCAAAATAGTTGCTGATGCATTTTTCAAGTTCCAGCTCCAAATGCATCCCCTAAAATCTCTGATCATTTAGCAAAACAAACTTCGTCCACTCAATCCTGTCACATTTGACTCTTAATGTCATCAAACCTAAAGGGCCAGTGTGTAATATTTCGGGGTATTTATTGGCAGAAATGGAGTACAGTATATTCATAACTATGTTACTAACACCTGAACGTGTATTTTTGATGTTTTCTTTCCACTCGTCTGACAGAAAACATGTCATGGAGGCCAGAAACTGATCGGTGCATGAAAAAACATGTCGGCAGAATCAAAAGTAAAAATATGCAGCAGAAAGTCTTCTGTCTGACTTCATCATCACTGGTTTATGAACATGTACGAAGCGTCAATCTGCAAACCGTGATTGTACTGAGTGAATGTACTTACCGCTGGAGTCATAGAAGTTCACGTTTCCTGCATAAATAAGAAACAACCACAAAATATCATCCAGACACTCAGCAGTGTTACGTATTTTAGTATTTGCTCAGATCTTGTTGATATCAAAAGAAAACACTTTATTAATAAACTTCACTAAAAAGGTGTTGTACTTTTTCATGCAGAGGAATATGCAAATGTTGAATTAATACATTCATTTATCTGTAAAGATGATTTAAAAACGTGAAAAGAAAAGCAGTAAATGTGGATTTGAGCTCTGGTGGTGTTTTCTTAAAGAAAGTGGATCTGCTGCAGAATAAAGCCAGCGTGGTGTAAAGTGTCAGAGCAGAAAGAGAGAACGAGAGAATAGAAGAGGAAGAAAGAGGCGGAGCCAGCAGCTGGTTGAGAACAGGATTAGGAGGCGAGAGTCGGATCGGAGGCTTTCTTCCTGTGTGGGGCTCTCTGCTCTCTGAGTTTTGGACTACAGCTGCACTCAAGCCACAACATTTGAGCCACATCAGAGGTAAGAAAAGACTTTCCTCTGCTCTGTTTTATTTGACTTCACCTCTCATCCCCTCTTTGCTCTGTGTGAGGCAGTAATTCACTACCTGTCTGCACACTTTGTAAAGAAAGCTTCCAGCCGACTAACTCGTGTCTCTTCTGTTTGTGTTTCAGCTGCAATTGTTTTGCGGACAAAACTCACAAAGAACTCTGGAGAGAAAAGCTCACAAAGAGGTATTCTTAGTTGTTCTTTTAACACAGAGCAAAACTCATCAGAGAGCTGTAAACTGTTTGGAATGCGGCCGGTCCTCTCAGGTCTGTGCATGTGAACAGACCACTGACACTGTCTGCTTTGTCTCCCCTGTGAGCTTTGCTGAATTCTTTTGTGCTGAAGTAAAAAGAGGCTTGGACACACAACTGTGTGCTGCTGCCTTTGAGCCAAGAACAACATCCCACTCTGATCACAGTCACATTGTTTCCTCACTCCTCCTCCCAGCTGTGAAACAATAATCCCAGAATGTATGACGAACTGGAGTGTTGATTGTGGTAAATTTGTATTTGACACATTTAGTTTTTTTAGGCTGACTTCCTTCTGGGTGTAACTGGTAGTTCCTCCTTTCTCTGTAACTCACACCATGTTTTACAACACAGAGATGTGTAACCGGCTCCATTTCACACCTTCCATCTGTAATTTTGCAGAATTCTGCAGACTTTATTTGAATTAATTGACGATAATTCAACAAAGGTGAAGGACTTCACTGCATAACTGAAGTCAGAATTGCACGCGTGCAACTACAACTTCATTGAAAAGCTGCATGAATGTTTTTGCCGTCACGGTTCTTCTAACTTCTAGAGTTACTGACGCACGTACAAGCTGTTACAAAGCTCCCTTCTGTGCAGCACGGGCCAGCTATGTTCCTGAATGAACTGCACTTCCTTCTTTCTGCAGGAACATTTCCAAAGTAATTATCACTTTGATTTGAATATCATGTTTGAAGGGAAAACAGCAGCTCTGTGCCGGGGAAACTGTGTTAACATGTTTGAAATGAAACGTGATTAACGGCAGATGAAGCAGAACATAACAGATGTTATCAAAAACAAGAATGACAGCTGAGTGCCTTAGCATCTATAAAGATATCTTTTCAGCTCTCTGCTTAGGAACTTTGCTTCGGCTGCAGTTATTTCATCACCACCACCATCTCACCGTGCTATCAGTCAGAAATCTGAAAAAAAGCTTATTTTTTTCCTCACAAGTTACTGATATTTTACTGTGAAGCAATATTTCCCCAACAGACAAGAGGAAGTAGCTGAGGGAAAGCTAGTGCTGTGAAGCGTGACGAAGCATTTTAACATCAGTCTGTAAAAGTAGTAATACCATAGTGTAGAAACACTCAACATACTACAAGTAAAAGCACAAAAGAACTAATATCAAAATATACATTAAGCACCAAAAGTAAAAGTACTCATTATGCAGAATAATATATTATATTACTAGATTATATTTATAGATGCATTAATGTTCATCATTTATTATATATATATATATATATATATATATATATATATATATATATATATATATATATATATATATATATATATATATATATATATATATATATATATATATATATATATATATTCATGTGTTAAAGCTGCATTCTATCTAGTGTCCACCAGGGGGCGACTCCTCTGGTTGTATAAAGTCTATGAGAAAATGACTCTACTTCTCTCTTGATTTATTCCCTCAGTAAACATTGTAAACATGAGTTTATGGTCTCAATCTCTAGTTTCAAGTCTTCTTCAATACAGCATGATGTTCATTCAGTAGATTATGGTCCATTTAGAGTCAAACAGACCATAAAGCAGGGGATGCTTTAGGGCGGGGCTACATGGTGATTGACAGGTCTCTACCAGAGACGTATACGGCGTCTCTATGTCCCTCCTCCTCAGTCCACATATGGTCACTTCTGTTCAAGATCCTAGATGGCGACAGCAAAAACGCCACCTGTCCATCTCACACTCCATTCTACCATCACTCGTCATCAAGAGATACTTTGAACTTCCTCGCTTGGGGCAATGACTCACTCCCGAACCCGGAGGGTGCAATCTACCATTTTCCGGCTCAGAACCATGACTTCAGATTTCAGGGAGGTACCGACTCTCGTCCGTGCCGCTCCAAACTCGGCTGCAAACCGCCCAGGTTCCGCGTTGAAGGTCCCGATCTGATGGAGCCAACAGAGGCACATCATCTGCAAAGAGTAAATTCTGAGGGTCCCAAAAAAGGATATTCTCCTTCCTCGGAGGTCAAACCTGGCCGTTGAGCTTTTATTTATTTATTTATATAGATATATATATATATATATATATATATCTCCACATATCGCCTTTTTCTGACAGAAAAGTGGCAAGAGGCCTACTATCTATTTGTTTTACTTTGTGTTTTGAGCAAGGAGAGACAAGGCAACACTCACCGGCAACATTCAGCGTCCGCCCGGCTGATCTGCTCCCACAAATAGGGTCTTTGGTCTTGTGTTAGATAGTGTGGGCCCGAAATACAAAGTTCAGGACAGACAAACAAGCATCTCCCAAAACAAATAGCTGAAAGAGGCCAACATGCTCCGTAGAGCAGATGGGTTTGTCACCACGAGCGACTCCTTTCTCATAAAAGCAGTCATTGGGAAGATAAGAAAAATACTGATTTTAGCTGCTTTCTCTCTGCAGATGAGCGACCAAGACAGCAGCTCTCAAACGGAGGGAGAGGTTGAGGGAGAGATGGACGAGGAGGTGGACACGGAGTTGGACGGCGAAGGAGACCGAGACGAAACGCTCAGGGACAGTCCCGTCCTCAGTTTGTCCAGCTTCTCCTCGTCTCTGCACGCCGTCGTCCGCATCAAACAGAAGTACCGGGCCATGAAGAAGAGGCGTCAGGAGATGGCCCTGCTGGGGCTCGGGGCGGACTGGGGACCCCGCAGGGGCGCCGTCGAAAACCAGCCCCAAGATCTTCACCTTTGACGGACTCACGCCGTTCTCCTCCACCCTGTCGTCATCCTCCTCCGTCCCCCAGAAGAAGAAGAGGAGGAGGAGGAAAGGGGTGTTGTATCCCAACAGAGGGAGGCGGCGGGCCCCTCCAAAGCAGGAGCAAAGCCGAGCCAAGTACTGCCTCTACCTGCTCTTCGCCATCGTCTTCGTCCAGGTAAAAGGAGCTGACACCTGTGTGACGACGCAGTGTATAAATATAGACCAAACATGCCGGGTCACGTCATTGTTTATTCACTAAAAATGTATTTCAGGTCTACGTGAGTCATGCATCATGACTGAAATTCTTAAGTCTGTCTCGGCTCCCACTGCTCATTCATTCATAACTCAGGGCCTCTTTGTTGACTTAATCCAGCCTCAAGTGTTTCTGACTGCTCGGTTGTTGTAAGTATCTCACGGCTTTACGAATAACATAAACATTTCTAACGGGTCCAAATGTGTTTCAGTTTGCTGATGTCAAAAAACAAAACAAAAAGCAATGACAAGGCATCATATTGTGGCGCAACCAGGCGGCAACCTCCTGTTCCACCGAGTGAAGCCGATGCTGAAGTGTGAAAGCTGCATTCTCTCTAATGTCCACCAGGGGGCGACTCCTCTGGTTGTATAGAAGTCTATGAGAAAATGACTCTACTTCTCTCTTGATTTATTACCTCAGTAAAGGCACTTGTTAGGCAATGGCGGTTGCTAACAAGTGGCCAAATGAGATGACTAGATGATGTACTTTTGTAGTCCAACAGGAAGTTAGCATCGAACTGGAACGTTTATAATATTTACACGTTTTGTTCAGCAAGATAATCTACTCAAACGAACACCGCTTTTGTGATTTTTGTGAAGTAAAAAGCTAACGCTCGGCTACAAAGGAACTACGCCACGAACCAGTTTTACACTTCGGTTTCTGTGCGAATTTAACAAACAAGATATAATAAGCTTTACAGGTGCTGTAAGCAGATTTTGTTACCTTTTAAAGCAGAGCCAGCTAGCTGCTTCCAGTCTTTATGCTAAGCTAATCGGCCGCTGGATGTAGCTTCATGTTTACCGTACGTGTGGTGTCAATCTTCTCAACTCTCTAGCTTTTTTGAAAGATTACTTTTTAAAGTTGCAGTCTGATTGACATCCAAGTGTTGTTTTCTGTGAGACATAATTTACTGTTATATACTAACTGTGAACTGGGACTCAGCTACGGTATATACTGTACATTAATATCTGTTTCTTCCCAGGTGTACAACGCCATAGAGAACCTGGATGACCACGTTCTCAGGTACGACCTGGAGGGGCTGGAGAAGACGCTGAGGAGAGAGGTGTTTGGGCAGCAGGGAGCGGTGGACGGTCTGCTGTCCCACCTGAAGGACTACCTGTCCACCTACGTCCACAACAAGCCCCTGGTGGTGTCCCTGCACGGCCCCAGCGGAGTGGGCAAGAGCCACCTGGGACGCCTCCTGGCGGGACACTTCCGCTCCATGGTCGGGGAGACGCTGGTGCTGCAGTACTACGTCCTCCACCACTGCCCCCAGGAGGCCGACGCCGTGCGGTGCGCCCGCGACCTCGCCGCGCTCATCTCGGAGATGGTCAAGCGGGCCGAGGAGGAGGAGAAGATCCCGCTCTTTGTCTTCGACGAGGTGGAGCACATGCACGGCGAGATCCTGGACGCGCTGCTGCAGCTCGTGGCGTCCAAGCAGTCCAACGAGTACCTGAACGCCTGTCTACCTGCTGCTGAGCAACCTGGGTCACGCGCGCGTCACCAAGCACATGCTGCACAACTCCTCGAGCATTTCCACGAGCAACCTGGTGGAAGAGCTGACTCCGATATTACGCAACTCTCTGGAGAAGCTTCACCCGCTGTGGACGGAGGCGGACGTCTTACCTCTGGGCCTTTTGGAGAAAAGTCACGTGATGGAGTGCTTCCTGGATGAAATGACCCGAGAGGGGTTCTACCCGGATCATACCAACATAGAGCGCCTGGCGGGGGAGGTTGGATATTACCCCGAGGTCGGGGGGCACGAATACTCCAAGACGGGCTGCAAGCAAGTGGTGGCTAAGGTGAACCTGCTGTGAGATCCTCTGCAGGAAATGTTTCACATTCTTGAAAGCATGAAGAAGTGAGTTGAGGTTCTCGGGGTTTATGAAACTTGAATGACTCAACTCGGAGCCACAGCTTTCAAGAGCAGTTTTGTAAGAATGAGAAGAAGAAAAAGGATGCTGGAGACATTTGGCTCTGTTGTGGGAAATGTGGCGTGAATCCTGTGAAGAGGTTTAAAAAACGCCCACAAACAATCCTTAAAGGGACAGTTCAACCAAATTATGAAAAACCCCGAACCTATTCCTGCAGATAGGTTGGGTTTTATTTTACCAGGTTTTTTAGACCATGGAGGTAAATGGGATTTAGTTTTAAAACATTAATGCAGTTTGTATCGGGACTATTTCTTCAATGACAAAAAACAGCTGAAGTGAAAACTGTTGACGGTGAAGTCTGTTGATTATCTTGCGATGGCGTTGTTGTTCGGTCCGTCGGTTGGTCGAGACTGAGATATCTCTGCAACTATTGGATGGATTGGCATGAAAGTTTTGTACAGATATTCATGTTCCCCAGAGGATGAATCATAATGACTTTGGTGATCATCTGACTTTTAATCTAGTGCCACCGTGAGGTTGACATTTGTGGTTTTGAGTGAAATGTTTCCGCAACAATAAGATGGATTGCTATGAAATATCAAGGTCCTCAGAGGTTGAATCCTTTTGATTTCATTGACCCTCTGACCTTTCATTTAGTCCTACAAACAAGTTAACATATTTTGTTTTTGAGTGAATCATCTCAGTAACTGTTGAATGGATTGGCATGAAAGTTATGTACAGATATTCATGTTCCCCAGAGGATGAATCCTAATGACTTTGGTGATCATCTGACTTTTAATCTAGCGCAACCGTGAGGTTAACATTTGTGGTTTTGAGTGAAATGTCTCAGCAACAATAAGATGGGTTGCTATGAAATATTCGTACAATTATTCAAGGTCCTCAGAGGATGAATCCTTATGATTGTAACCTTTTTATTTAGTCCTACAAACAAGTTAACATATTTTATTTTTGAGTGAATAATCTCTGCAACTATTGGATGGATTGGCATGAAAGTTTGTACAGATATTCATTGTTCCCCTCAGGATGAATTGTAATAGCTTTGTAGATCTCTTAACTTTTCATCTAGCGCCATCAATGTGCACAATACTTTGGTTTACAACCAAATACCTGCAAAATTAACGACATTCCAATCAGTCAGTTGTACTTTGTGTTCAGTGCTAATTAGCCGATGCTGGCTTGCTAACATGCCAAAGTAAGATGTTAAACATGGGAAATAGCATGCTGAGCTGAGGTTAGCTAACTTAAGACGAAGTACAGACTCACAAATCTACAAGCTTTAGGTTTCGGCAGAAATCTCAGAGATGGATATTTAAAATCCTGAGACAAAACTGTCGACGGCGAGACACCACTAGTTAATAGAGAATATATATGTATATGTATATATGTATATATGTATATGTATATATGTATATATATATATGTATATATGTATATATATATATGTATATATGTATATATTAGTGGTGTCACGGATCACGGATCGATCCGTGATCCGTTCGGATCAGCCCTC
>JAFEUB010001143.1:40000-70000 GCA_024529925.1 Ophthalmolycus amberensis | reverse complement strand
CTATTTTTACACATCAGTTAGTGTTCAGATTCAACAAACATGACTAAGTGGGTTTTGTAACTTTGGACAGACAGGCTAGCTGTTTACCCCTTCTTCCAGTCTTTATGCTAAGCTAAGCTAACCAGCTAGGCTGTAGCTTGATATTTAGCGTACAGACATGAGAGTGGTATTGATTTTCTCATCACTCTTTCGCGATTAAGTGTATTTTCTCAAACTATTACTCGTACTCAGACTCCGGTTACCAGCTTTTTAACTTTAACTTTCTCTCAGTCTTTTTCTGCAGATGACCACGACAACTGAGCAAAGAAGGACATGAGATGTGGTTAAAGCTCCAGAAAAGGCGAGTAAGTGGAGAAAGAAATATACACGTCAAATAATTAGGGCTGTACCGAATAGTTAAAAGCTTTATTTATAACGTTCTAAATCAACGTTTGAATGCTGCACAGTGGCAGATAAAGATCAGGCTACACTAATATCTTCGTATTATTCTTTGGGTACAATCAGATCCAGTGGTGGCCGCGAAGGATTATGTTGCAAACAAAAAATCAGCACCAGATACCAGTCAAATGCTAAAATATGAAAGTGGCTGCTAGAAAAAAGCAAATTTATTGTGTGACTGGTAGATTTTGGAGCCAGAGTACAGTAGCATGTGGACAAAAAAGTGAATTTCCAATCTTATTGGAGAGTCCAAAAAGTCAAAAATGTTTTTATCGAACGGAATATCCTGCTTTAATCCATATCTGTTGGCGTTTAGCCTTTTAAAAACTAAAATGTAATCACAAAACTGAGTTAGTTATTCAAGAAAGTTGATTTAATAAAAACAGACCAACTCCAATAAGCCAATAAATAACTATTATTATTCATTCAAACTGATGATTTTGTGAATTCTTTTTGGCTTTTCAAATGTAAAAGCTGACAAACGTTCAGCCCAAAGTCAACGTACTTGTTCTACCTTATGTGGATGAGGAAAAAGAAAGACAACTTGTATGAGACAAGATTTTTAATTTCTGTTTTTTATTATTTTAATTCCCTTCGTTGACATTGGAAACAAAACGAGGTACCGTGTCTAAGTGACAAAGAAAGATGAGCCGGAGACTCATAATGTCACAATTTGATGGAGAGAAAAACACAAAAATATCAGAAACAAAGAGGAGTCATGTGGGAGACAGCGAGCCGCTTCCATAGTCCTATGAAAGCGCTTCGATCGAAGTCACTCGGAGGTCAATAAACTGTTGTATGTACAGATGTGAGGTTGTTTTTATTGAGAAGAGAACAACGACAGCAACGAGAGGAAACAGCAAACATCTCCATCCTCACGGCCCTTTGTGATGACAGATGAAAACAATAGTGTAGAAATGCAAACTAACTACATGAGAAGATTCCACGACATTGATCTCACCTACCGGTGAAGACAAAGGATCACAGAGAGCAGCATCTGAGCAGACCTTCATTCACCAACTCAGCCTCAATATCTCAGTCATATGTTCGTGAAATGTGGGAACATTTAAACGGATTAAATAGTAACAAGTGCTCCAAACGTAACAGACACTCTGCACCTTTTGATATTCTGTTTAACCAGCAAGGAAGCTTTGAGCTCCACCGTGTCTTTCTTTCTTACATGCTTTTATTTAAGGAAGGCAGGACGCGACCGAAGAACAGAAGCTACACATCAAGGACCTACGGGGGGGGGGGGGAGAGAGAGTAATAATCCAGTTTCAGGATCGACGACCTCGTCGGAAGATGCTCATGAAGTGTGTGGACGATGGGGGAGGAAGTGTGGGGGGGGGGGGGGTTGATGTGGTTCGGGGGTCTCTTTTCTTCTTCTTCTTTGTTCTCCCCGTTACGCCTCCAGCTCGAAGCCCATCCCCACCTTGTGACCGCCGGCGTTGAAGTTCTTGCCGTCGATCAGAGCTGAGAGAGTAACCTTCACGCCTGCAGAGACACGACGTTACTGTGAGACCTTTATGTTCCAAGAACTTCATTCAACATCTGTTTGACATGAACAGGACTTCAATAAATGTACCGAAGGGACGACACCACCTGCAGTTATTTACTAAATTCAGATTCATTTAATTCATTCATCACATTTCTGTGATATCTGTTTTGTTCGTGAAAGTTAAGACTTTTTAATCACTTTTTAAATGAAATGTTTAAACCGTTAAAGACCCGCAGATGAAGCAGGAGCATCTTGAACCTTTTTCTCTCCTCACTGTTAGAACCGCTACGTTCTGCGTTCTCTTCTAATCGGTTGCTGTTTTCCCGTCAGAGGGAGGAAACGCAGTTCATACGTGTTGTGATACTACGGTTTGGCTCGGGTTCCAGTCTTTTCCGGTCCGGTCGGGTTTCGAGCTGAAACCGGTTTGATTTTCAGAACCGGCTGAACCGGAATTTGTCATTTTGAATAAGAAAAGCTACCTGTGCCGACGGCGTCAAACCCAACTTAGATTGCATTAGTAATAAGAGTTATGACAACGTGATGGACATGTCAACCAATCACAGCAGACGTAGTGAGTTCATTCATTTCTGAAATCATTCATAACCTCTTTGACTCGTTCTCTTTTGGGAGAGGAGAGGAGAAGAGAAGAGAGGAGAGAGAGGGGAGGGAGAGGAGGAGAGGCTGAAACATGTAAATAATTTAATATTCATAACACGTAGAGCCTCCATGTTTTACCCCAAACATTGTAACACTTGTGGACATTTACCCAAATGTTGGATATATAGATTCAAGTGTTTTCCAATTTTTGTAAAATAAAATATGATGGAAATTCGACTTGAATTCTTTCCTTTTTTCATGATTTTATATCATAATAACTGTTATTCTGCACTGAAGACGTGTTGTAGTTCTCTCTACTTCCAGTCATGATGGTTCTGTTTCTATAGAGCTGCAGGACTTTTATTTTGTAGTAAAAATTAAGACCACAGACGAAGCAAAACAAACGCCTCAAAACTGCTGAAGCTTTGTAAAGAGGTGTCCAGAGGACCGTGTTATCTGTGAACCTTCGAGGAGTCCTCGCAGTAAGAGGAGACGCCTACCTGGCCGGAGGCTCTGAGTGTAACCCACTCCGATCAGACTGGCGTTGTTGACTTTGGCCTGCGGGGGTTAAAACGTGATGAGACGTTAAAACAAGATGGCAGAATAGTTTGTGAGGATTTGCCTTCACAGAGGAGCAGAACCAGCAGCACTCACAGACAGAGAGGCGTCTTTGTCCAGCTTGTATTTGGCGGCGATGCCGAAGCGAGTGTTGTTGCTGCCGGCGGTCCAAGCCAGAGTCACCGCCGTCTCCAGCTCCTCGTTCACCTTCTGGTAGATGGCGCCGCCGAACTCGGTCCCGTCGTTACTGAGGCGGGAAAGATTCAGAGAACGCTCGTCACCCATTGGTTTATAGACTGATGCTATGAAGCCAGAGTTCGCCGTTTTCGCCGTCGCCATCTTGGCTTTTTGCAGCCAGTGAACAGGAAGTGACCATATCTGGACTGAGGAGGAGTGCCGTAGAGACGCCGTAGTACGTCTCTGGTAGAGACCTGTCAATCAGCGTGTAGCCCCGCCCTAAAGCATCCCCTGCTTTATGGTCTGTGTGACTCTAAATGGACCATAATGTACTAAATGAACATCATGCTGTATTGAAGAAGACTTGAAACTAGAGATTGAGACCATAAACTCATGTTTACAATGTTTACTGAGGTAATAAATCAAGAGAGAAGTAGAGTCATTTTCTCATAGACTTCTATACAACCAGAGGAGTCGCCCCCTGGTGGACACTAGAGAGAATGCAGCTTTAACACATGGAGCTTTGGCTTCACTCGACAGAACCGGAGGTTTTCCGTCTGGTCTGAAGCTTGATGTTCGACTGATCTTCTTACAGGAAGTTGTTTCAGAGTCTATGTTCTCTTCTTCTGGACTGTAATTGGTGAGTACTCACACGTTGGTGTGCAGCTGGAAGTCTCCGGCTTCGTACCCGAGGGCGAAGTTGTTCTGGGCCAGTTTGGACTTGGCCGTGTCGAAGGCCATCTGGTAGCCGGCAATCCAGCCCTCGTAGCCCAACACGGCGGCGGCGTGGATGATGGGACCCTCGAAGTCCACGTCGCAGCCCAGGTTCACGAAGTCACGCTTGTAGGCCGTCTTCAGCTTTCCACTCTTCTTACTGACAATATGGATTCATAGGCTTAAAGGTTAGGTCATCTCTTAATGTTCACTGTTGCTTAAGGTCTGACCCACAGTTCTGATCGCACGAGTTCAAATGTCAAAGATTCGTACAAACAAACGTCGTCTCACCCTGTGTTTGGTACGAAAGACGTCTCCAGAGCAACCTTCAGTCCTTGAGTCAGCTGTAGGTAAAGTAAAGTGTTAAACCTCCGTATTAAACAACTGTGTGTGTGTGTGTGTGTGTGTGCGTGTGTGTGTGTGTGTGTGAGATGACGGACCTGGTCCTCCACCGTGACCTCGGTGGCCAGCGTGTTGTCCGTGTTCCACTTCTGGTTGAAGCTCAGGCCGAGCTCCTTCATCTTGTATTTGGTCTCCAGGCTTCCGGCGGCCTTCCCCGTGTCCGTGTTGCTGGATCCAGATGTGTTGAACTCCTGTCGGGAGGACGGTTATGAGTACAAAGACGTCGATGAGACTGAGGTCAGATTATCATCTGGAGGGCTGCACCAAGTAGTCTGTATGTTTCTAACGTAACTAAATATTCAGCTTCAATCTGTATCTGTTGGCGTTTCACTGCAGTCATAAAACTAATATCTTCATTAAAGAAAGTTGATTTCATAAAATCTAAAGACTTGTTTAATCTGAAGAATCACTTTATTCATAACCTCAATATCAGACTCTCCCGCTTAATGCACTAACGTATTGAATTCATAGAACCACAATAACAAACAATACTTTATCTTTTAGGGTGAGACTTTTGGTACGGCCCTAGTTATCATGACATATAAAAAGCATTATGAGCGAAACATAGAGAGACGTTAACAACAGAACACGACAGACAGAATGTGAAATCATTATTAAACTGCAAATAAAACACATCAGACGACAGACGACTGAACATGAATCCATGCGGGACACCAACATTCACCAGAAGACTGATGAATGTTGATATTATGATGTAAATTATGAGTAAACATTCACGTTTTTATTATTTCTATTCATTTAAACGTCTGTAAGAGCCGCAGAGTTAAAAAACTGCTTTTAGTGAGTTGACATAAATGCAACTGAATTAAATGAGCAGATCTGGTCATATCAACGTTGTAATATCACAAAATATTACATCGTCCAAATAATCAATCTAATATAATTCAGAGATGAAAGTTGTGATTTAAGCCTCGAGTTCATTGATGGAAGATGTCGCCCCAAAACTAAAAGGCTTAAAAACTGGAGGAAACGTTCGACTGATATTTGAAAAGTTCGATGTGATGACAGAACATGGGAAGCACAAACACAGATATTCATGCTGTGTGAATGATCACAAAGACAAACGATGGCGGTGGTTATTGTTGTTATTATTAATAAACAGCAGCTCTGACACCATCTTACCATCTACATTAGAGTCCGGTGCAGAAGAGCAGCAGCATGGAGACAGAGCAGCGGTTAGGAGACTCACAGGCCACAAACACACAAACGGGGTTCATTCACAGTCGTGTTTCTTTAAGACGGAGAACAATTTCAGCAGATCTGCATCAGCGACACCTTCACGCTCCGGGTTACAGCAGGAGCTCAGGTAGAAGCCGAGGGTCATTTTAGGGGACGCAGGACAAGGGAAGGCAGAAAGCATCGAGAGAGAAATGACAAAAGCTTCCTCACCACTCCGCTCTGTGATTTGGTCTTCAGGTCCAGCTTCACGACTCCAAAGCCTGGTTCATTCACAGAGAGAGGAGGTGAGTAGAAATCCAGCGCAGGAAGATGCAGAGGAACATTTTAGGATTTATATAAATCATTAGCAATAGAGAAAATAGCTGGAGCCAGGAGACGGCTAGCTTAGCATAAAGTCTCGTCTTTACCCTGTAAAACCACAACTTGTCTTTTTACCATTGCAGGTGTTGTACAGATTAAACAGAAGAGCTATAACATGTTAATGTTTATTTCTTTTTTAATCCTTGGAGAGAGCCCGGCTTTTATGCTAAGCTAACGTGTCCTGACTGAAGCGTCACATTTTACAAAATAAAAACTTGATTTTTCTATACTTTTTTGCATCATTGTGATACAGTAACTTTGTTCGTATTAAATTGAATCATTAACGATCACACATCGTGTTATGATAATGTTATTTTGTTCATATTTTTATATTACATACCTACTTTAAAGCTAGATACTGTATTTAATCTGCCCCACTGGCACCAGCATCATCAGTCTGTACGTTAAAGAACGGGCTGCGTGTTCTACCGTAACATCATCAGTCTGTACGTTAAAGAACGGGCTGCGTGTTCTACCGTAACATCATCAGTCTGTACGTTAAAGAACGGGCTGCGTGTTCTACCGTAGCATCATCAGTCTGTACGTTAAAGAACGGGCTGCGTGTTCTACCGTAACATCATCAGTCTGTACGTTAAAGAACGGGCTGCGTGTTCTACCGTAGCATCATCAGTCTGTACGTTAAAGAACGGGCTGCGTGTTCTACCGTAACATCATCAGTCTGTACGTTAAAGAACGGGCTGCGTGTTCCACCGTAGCATCATCAGTCTGTACGTTAAAGAACGGGCTGCGTGTTCTACCGTAACATCATCAGTCTGTACGTTAAAGAACGGGCTGCGTGTTCCACCGTAGCATCATCAGTCTGTACGTTAAAGAACGGGCTGCGTGTTCTACCGTAACATCATCAGTCTGTACGTTAAAGAACGGGCTGCGTGTTCTACCGTAACATCATCAGTCTGTACGTTAAAGAACGGGCTGCGTGTTCTACCGTAGCATCATCAGTCTGTACGTTAAAGAACGGGCTGCGTGTTCTACCGTAACATCATCAGTCTGTACGTTAAAGAACGGGCTGCGTGTTCTACCGTAGCATCATCAGTCTGTACGTTAAAGAACGGGCTGCGTGTTCTACCGTAACATCATCAGTCTATACGTTAAAGAACGGGCTGCGTGTTCTACCGTAACATCATCAGTCTGTACGTTAAAGAACGGGCTGCGTGTTCCACCGTAGCATCATCAGTCTGTACGTTAAAGAACGGGCTGCGTGTTCTACCGTAGCATCATCAGTCTGTACGTTAAAGAACGGGCTGCGTGTTCCACCGTAACAGCATCAGTCTGTACGTTAAAGAACGGGCTGCGTGTTCTACCGTAACATCATCAGTCTGTACGTTAAAGAACGGGCTGCGTGTTCTACCGTAACATCATCAGTCTGTACGTTAAAGAACGGGCTGCGTGTTCTACCGTAGCATCATCAGTCTGTACGTTAAAGAACGGGCTGCGTGTTCTACCGTAACATCATCCGTCTGTACGTTAAAGAACGGGCTGCGTGTTCTACCGTAACATCATCAGTCTGTACGTTAAAGAACGGGCTGCGTGTTCCACCGTAGCATCATCAGTCTGTACGTTAAAGAACGGGCTGCGTGTTCTACCGTAACATCATCCGTCTGTACGTTAAAGAACGGGCTGCGTGTTCCACCGTAGCATCATCAGTCTGTACGTTAAAGAACGGGCTGCGTGTTCTACCGTAACATCATCAGTCTGTACGTTAAAGAACGGGCTGCGTGTTCCACCGTAGCATCATCAGTCTGTACGTTAAAGAACGGGCTGCGTGTTCTACCGTAACATCATCCGTCTGTACGTTAAAGAACGGGCTGCGTGTTCCACCGTAGCATCATCAGTCTGTACGTTAAAGAACGGGCTGCGTGTTCTCCCGTAACATCATCAGTCTATACGTTAAAGAACGGGCTGCGTGTTCTACCGTAACATCATCAGTCTGTACGTTAAAGAACGGGCTGCGTGTTCTACCGTAACATCATCAGTCTATACGTTAAAGAACGGGCTGCGTGTTCTACCGTAGCATCATCAGTCTGTACGTTAAAGAACGGGCTGCGTGTTCTACCGTAACATCATCAGTCTGTACGTTAAAGAACGGGCTGCGTGTTCTACCGTAACATCATCAGTCTTTACGTTAAAGAACGGGCTGCGTGTTCTACCGTAACATCATCAGTCTGTACGTTAAAGAACGGGCTGCGTGTTCCACCGTAGCATCATCAGTCTGTACGTTAAAGAACGGGCTGCGTGTTCTCCCGTAACATCATCAGTCTATACGTTAAAGAACGGGCTGCGTGTTCTACCGTAACATCATCAGTCTGTACGTTAAAGAACGGGCTGCGTGTTCCACCGTAGCATCATCAGTCTGTACGTTAAAGAACGGGCTGCGTGTTCTCCCGTAACATCATCAGTCTATACGTTAAAGAACGGGCTGCGTGTTCTACCGTAACATCATCAGTCTGTACGTTAAAGAACGGGCTGCGTGTTCTACCGTAACATCATCAGTCTGTACGTTAAAGAACGGGCTGCGTGTTCTACCGTAGCATCATCAGTCTGTACGTTAAAGAACGGGCTGCGTGTTCTACCGTAGCATCATCAGTCTGTACGTTAAAGAACGGGCTGCGTGTTCTACCGTAACATCATCAGTCTGTACGTTAAAGAACGGGCTGCGTGTTCTACCGTAGCATCATCAGTCTGTACGTTAAAGAACGGGCTGCGTGTTCTACCGTAACATCATCAGTCTGTACGTTAAAGAACGGGCTGCGTGTTCCACCGTAGCATCATCAGTCTGTACGTTAAAGAACGGGCTGCGTGTTCTACCGTAACATCATCAGTCTATACGTTAAAGAACGGGCTGCGTGTTCTACCGTAACATCATCAGTCTGTACGTTAAAGAACGGGCTGCGTGTTCTACCGTAGCATCATCAGTCTGTACGTTAAAGAACGGGCTGCGTGTTCTCCCGTAACATCATCAGTCTATACGTTAAAGAACGGGCTGCGTGTTCTACCGTAACATCATCAGTCTGTACGTTAAAGAACGGGCTGCGTGTTCTACCGTAACATCATCAGTCTGTACGTTAAAGAACGGGCTGCGTGTTCTACCGTAACATCATCAGTCTGTACGTTAAAGAACGGGCTGCGTGTTCTACCGTAGCATCATCAGTCTGTACGTTAAAGAACGGGCTGCGTGTTCTACCGTAACATCATCAGTCTGTACGTTAAAGAACGGGCTGCGTGTTCTCCCGTAGCATCATCAGTCTGTACGTTAAAGAACGGGCTGCGTGTTCTACCGTAACATCATCAGTCTGTACGTTAAAGAACGGGCTGCGTGTTCTCCCGTAACATCATCAGTCTGTACGTTAAAGAACGGGCTGCGTGTTCTACCGGTTGGGGCTCAGACTGAACTCACCGTAGCCTTTGCTGAAGATGTCCTTGGCGGACTTGCCCAGGTCCGAGTATGAAGGAGGGACGGCCATCGTGCTGCAGGAGAGAACGTCGGTAATGAGATCAGTGACTCTCACGTTTACAACGCTGCCGTCATGATTCAGTGCTTAAAGGATATAAACCAGCAGCTAAATGTGGAACAATACGTCTCTTCTTCTTGTGAGGGATTAATGTAGATAAAGGAAATAAATAAACTGATGTAGGAGGACTGCTGCCTCACACTCACTACGTACTGCACTTGTACTATAAAGACTCTCACATACACACACGTTGTACTACTGTTGACGCTGTGCTGAACTACAGAGTATTTGTACACATCTGGTTAGATGCAAAACTGCATTTTTTGTTTTCCTCTGTGCCTGAACTCAATGACAATAAAGATGAATCTAATCTAATATATTCATCATCAGGGGAGCCGGTCACATTAACGTCATCCACCATGATGGAGCACCTCTAGAAAAGCTTCCCCTCACAGGGCCTTTAACAGTTTACATTACAATTAAAAGTCAATCCACTTTAAACAGTTAAACAATAGATATCATAGAATCAAAGAACCACGTCTGCAGGTGAGCTCCAGCAGAAAGGGAACAAGCTGTTCCTTAAGAGCAGCTGGGATGCTGAACAGCAAATGGGCTCAACAAATAAGCAATGAAGCCACAAACATGTGTATGTGTACATACATTTAACCCAGAATATGAGCACAAATATATTCAGAAATACTTTAAATAGCTGAGCTGGCAGATGCTCAAGCATCAGAACAAAAGGCTCTCAAGGTTGTAAAGAAGAAGGGCCCTGATGCTGATGATGCTGCTGCTGGAGATGAGTCCACTGACTGAACAGCTGCTTTTACATTTACAGAAAGTCTCCATCTTCATGCATTTACAAAGTGATGGTGCAGCATCTTATTCTGGGACAAAGGACAGAAGATGGGCCGGTGAACAGAGGGAGGGGTTGACTGCTAGCTACCTAGCTGGCTGCTGTGTGAGCAGTAACAAGCTAACTGCTAGCTAACTAGCAATAAAAAGGAGGCGACAGATGGACACTGACTAACTGGTATAGCTAGTTAGTAACTGCTCATTGCATTCTGCTTGCACACACACACACACACACACACACACATTTGCAGCTTAGCTAGCTAGCTAGCCACACACTAATAAAGTGGCTAAATGCGTGGCTAACGTGAATCTCTGCACTATTAAACCTCATAAACCAAGGATTAAACTGTACATTGCAAGGCTAAAACATCATTACATAACAGAGCTAACCGTTAGCTTAAATCGCCCACGATGCTAGGCTAACCTTGGAGAGAAACGAACCGTTATCTAGGCAGCGGTTGGTAACACACGTTGTTATGACGTGACGTATTAATTTGTATTTTTATTTAATGTCTCCTTACCGGTGCTAAAGGAGTCTGGAAGGAGGAGTCTGTGGAACTGTCCCTGTCGTGATGCTGCTGAGTGGATTGACAGTTAGCTTAGTTTAGTAGTGTCTATAGGGCACAATGAAGGAGACATATGGAGCATGCGCAGTAGCGGTGAGAAAGACGAACAAAGAGTCGATACAAAAGCAAGACAGTTATCCCACAAATCCGCAAAAACCTCAACCGAGTAGTTGTACACCAGATAGAAACGTTTAATTGAAGAGAAAGATCAAGAAATTGATCAATAAAAGTTTATCACGGATACAGAAATATTTATAATGTATTTATAAGAAGCCCCTGGTCATTGAGGTTAATAATATATTTCCTATATAATTATTATAATCACATTATTGTAATTATTACAAATATCACAATAATAAATAAATAATAATACGTATTATTATTATTACTATGTTATTAGTAGTAGTAGTAATACAGTGACGACCATACAAATTATAATACTTATATGATTATAATAATTATATAAAAATATAAAATGAAATAATCATCAAAGTTATTTTAAAGAGAAACAATTGTATAAAATGTACCAAATACAGTGGTGCAACAAGTACTCAGATGTTAGAAAAAGTAGCAATATTACTATGTATATATATATATACTTTACTCAAGTTTTGAGGTACTTGGCATTTTCCATAAAATTTTTACATATATATATAAATAGTATTCATATATATATATATATATATAAGTATTTTTACATATTTATTTATTTCTGTATAAGAGTGTGAGAAGTCATCCTGAAAGGTGAGACACATCATCCTGAAAGGTGAGAAAGTGAAGATCATTAACATTGTGCCAAAACCTCACTCCACTGAAGCTCATTAACAAAAGGATCATAGACTAAATAAGAAAATAAAAATTAATTAATTAATTAATTATATAAAAATAAATAAATAAATAAAATATGAGTATTTTCTTTTTCATAATGTCTGTATAACAGTGTGAGAAACAGTCGTATTTAAATAAATAAATGAAAAATATAAAAATACTCTTGTATATAAACATATAAATATATACACAACAGTATTTTTATATTTGTATTTATCTCTGTATAACAGTGTGAGAAACAGTGCCCTCTACAGGCGATCCGTCGTATTTAAAGTAATTCAGCTCTTTGCAGAGAATCTCTCCGGTCCTCCTTAAATGTTAGTGACAAACATGGGTTTTTTTTCCGTGGGGGGAAGTGTCGTGTCCGGCCCCGCCCGGAGTGAACACTGACTCGACGTTATCAGCCTCTGAGCAACACGGAGGGTAACTTAATCAGCTCCGGAGCTCAACCTGAAAGTCCAACGGTCAATGTGTTGTGCATCGGGACTCCTGCACGAGGCGCTCCCAGACTGGATCCGGGCTCGAAGCGTGCTGACCGGGTGTGAAGCGACCGAGCGCGTCCGTATTGACACGTACAACAACAACAAAATAAAGAAAAGTTAAGCCGGAGGTGTCGCAGTCATGTCTGGACAACCGAGATTCGTGAGCCCGTTTTACAGACCCGGGTGTCTGGCGGCTGCAGCTCCAGCGGGGAAAGCCAACCTCACGCACCCGGGGAAGGCGATCCTGGCCGGTAAGAATAAGTTTTACTCCGCACACTCCTTCCTGCACACATGGGCTGTTTACAAAGTTTAAGGGCGTGTGCACGTGCGTGCAGATGTGGTCCAGAGACTGCAGCACTGTTACTACACTTGTCTTAAATACACATTAAAGGTAAAGTAAATGGGGAATCCTGCAGCACTACTCATGAATGAGCTCATGCACTTCCTTCATGACGCGAGCAGCACCTTTAAACATTTTTTAAACTGTATCCACAGATCATTTCCAGAGAAACACAGACTGACATGATGAACTCTGATGGTCTTGTTGGTCAATCAGTGACAGACGCTCAGAAAAATGCCAGTGTAACGTTGCAACATCAACATGATGTAAGAAAGACTTTGCTGCTGAGCCTTAAAGGTTCATGTAGGTGTGCATTACTGTCAGCAGTAGTGCAAGAAGTATTTAGATCCTTTACTTAAATAAAAGTTCTGATATCACACAGTAAAAATACTCTACTAAAAGTAAAAAGTACTGAAACATTCAACATCAACACATAAAGAAACACTTCATCCTTCAGTTAATCACAAACATTCAACATCAACACATAAAGGAACACTTCATCCTTCAGTTTATCACAAACATTCAACATCAACACATAAAGGAACACTTCATCCTTCAGTTTATCACAAACATTCATCATCAACACATAAAGGAACACTTCATCCTTCAGTTAATCACAAACATTCAACATCAACACATAAAGGAACACTTCATCCTTCAGTTTATCACAAACATTCAACATCAACACATAAAGGAACACTTCATCCTTCAGTTTATCACAAACATTCAACATCAACACATAAAGGAACACTTCATCCTTCAGTTTATCACAAACCTTCATCATCAACACATAAAGGAACACTTCATCCTTCAGTTTATCACAAACATTCATCATCAACACATAAAGGAAACACTTCATCCTTCAGTTTATCACAAACATTCAACATCAACACATAAAGGAAACACTTCATCCTTCAGTTTATCACAAACATTCAACATCAACACATAAAGGAACACTTCATCCTTCAGTTCATCACAATCATTCAACATCAACACATAAAGGAACACTTCATCCTTCAGTTTATCACAAACATTCATCATCAACACATAAAGGAACACTTCATCCTTCAGTTTATCACAATCATTCAACATCAACACATAAAGGAACACTTCATCCTTCAGTTATCACAAACATTCATCATCAACACATGAAGAAACACTTCATCCTTCAGTTTATCCCAAACATTCAACATCAACACATAAAGGAAACACTTCATCCTTCAGTTTATCACAAACATTCAACATCAACACATAAAGGAAACACTTCATCCTTCAGTTTATCACAAACATTCAACATCAACACATAAAGGAACACTTCATCCTTCAGTTTATCACAAACATTCATCATCAACACATAAAGGAACACTTCATCCTTCAGTTTATCACAAACATTCAACAACACATAAAGGAACACTTCATCCTTCAGTTTATCACCGTAAAAAAGTACAATATTTACCTCTAAATGGGAATAATCAAATAAAGTACAAGTACCTTGAAGTTGTACCTAAGTACAGTACTTAGTAAATGTACACCCCCCCCCCCCCCCTGTCAGCAGTTCTGTGCGTGTTTTCTGTCAACCTTGTGACCTTTCACTGTGAGCTCGGAGGCCTCAGGTCATCACGATGATGAAGCACTTTGCTCCGTCAGCTCACGTTCAACAGGTTCAGATGATCGTCAACGCTGTTTGTTACGCAATCATTAATCATTCCAGATGTGCAGTGAAACTGCTGTAGAGACTATGTTTTATAGTGAGTAATCAAGAGGCACTACTACATCTCAGAGGTACATATTGAACTTTTGACAATAAATTACGGTGACAAGTATCTTTGAAAAGAAAGAAGTAAATAAACACTGAACACTAAAATACTTCTCCACGTGTCCGCACACGTCTGACTCGATAAACTGGTTCTAAATCTTCTCCCCCAGTTTGAACTAAACAGATTCTTGTTTGCAGACGATGTGACTGACTTTTTTTTTTATGCAAACTTAATTAGCAGGTCCGGCTGCAGCAGCTTTAACTGAAGGAATGCCTGTGAGTGCAGCCCGAAGGCTGTAATCTGGTGATCGCACAACGGGTGTGCTGTGTTTCTCTGCACGGCCTTTTGGTGGAACGAATGCACGTTAAAAGCATCAATAAAAGCCACTTTTATTATATACAAACAGAGGATTAATTCAAGCTTTTATCAATGAAAAACGTGTTTAGGGTTATTGTATTACATCTGCAAAAATGTGTGTTTTTTTTAAACAACTCACTCATCAAAGGTGTAGTGTGAGCATTCTGTGCGTGCGTGCGTGCGTGCGTGAGCTCTGAGAGGCCAACACACACCCCCTAGAGTTGGGAGTCAGGCCATGGGTGGGAGGGTCTGTGGGCCGGATCACTTCGAGGTCAGCTGAGCCAATCAGCTGCCGGCTGAGGGTTTGCTGTTCAACGGCAGATGTGTGACATCCGGGTTTTTAAGGTGGAGCTGCTTATTAATGTGTGACGCACAGATGATTATTAATAAACTAATAATGGAAAACTTCACCTTTATTTTACCTAGAAACTTCAACTTTATGTTACCTCACCAGCAATACTGTTATTTATCTACGATATATTATTTTTGTATTTATTTCTAATTTATAAAAAACAGCAGAATAATTTCTGCTGTTTTTAATGATCTTTTTTTTCTTGCATTTGTGTTTTTAATTATATTTTGTTATATTGCATGTTTTTGTCTGAAATGTGCATTATAAATAAAGTTTTGTTATAATTTTTTTTAGTTGTGACAAAAACAGCAGGAATACTTTAACAAGTGAAGCGTGATTAATATGACCTGTTTAAAACCAAACTTTTAATACTTTCCATACTTACAGATCATGCTTTACACTTTGTGAAACTACGAAGTATTTGAGTGTAAAAGTACAACATTATTTTATTCAGTCGGGTCAACAAAGCGTTGCAAAAAGATCATGAATCCGGTTTATTACAATACTTTTGCACATACAAGGAATTTGCAATTATAAAAGACATAATTTAAGAATAGAAAATATAGTAGTAAAGTAGTAGAAAAACTACATTTCAACAATCAGTCATCGTTAATGCTGGTGGTCTGAACGCTTCTTTCTCCCTGAAATGCACAAAATAAGAAACCTTTTACGTGTTATTGTCGCGTCAGACTGAGTCTCGTCTTAACGGCGTGTTTGTCGCCGTTGTTTCAGGCGGGCTGGCGGGAGGCATCGAGATCTGCATCACCTTCCCCACAGAGTACGTGAAAACACAGCTGCAGCTGGACGAGAAGGCCAATCCTCCCAAATACAAAGGCATCGGTGGGTTCAGCTTCCGTTTCCTTTAAGTTCTCTGCTGTCATTAGATGTGATGCTGCCGGAACCATGTGCGACCACTTTGATGAACCTCAATGGTCAATGCATGGTTCGATTATTACCTATGATCTCTGTAGAGGTAGAGTTAATGCCTGAGAGCTGCTGCATTACATTCTGTACACGTTACATAGAGGTAGAGGTACAGGTAGAGGTAGAGGTACAGGTAGAGGTAGAGGTACAGGTAGAGGTAAAGGTCGAGGTAGAGATAGAGGTAGAGATGGAGGTACAGGTACCGGTAGAGGTACAGGTACCGGTAGAGGTACAGGTACCGGTAGAGGTACAGGTACCGGTAGAGGTACAGGTAGAGGTAGAGGTACAGGTACCGGTAAAGGTAAAGGTAGAGGTAGAGGTAGAGATAGAGGTGGAGGTACAGGTAGAGGTAGAGGTAGAGGTACAGGTAGAGGTACAGATAGAGATAGAGGTACAGGTACCGGTAAAGGTAAAGGTAGAGGTAGAGGTACAGGTACCGGTAAAGGTAAAGGTAGAGGTAGAGATAGAGGTGGAGGTACAGGTAGAGGTAGAGGTAGAGGTACAGGTAGAGGTACAGATAGAGATAGAGGTACAGGTAGAGATAGAGGTGGAGGTACAGGTAGAGGTACAGATAGAGATAGAGGTAGAGGTAGAGATAGAGGTACAGGTAGAGATAGAGGTGGAGGTACAGGTAGAGGTACAGATAGAGATAGAGGTAGAGGTAAAGGTAGAGGTAGAGGTACAGGTAGAGATAGAGGTACAGGTAGAGATAGAGGTGGAGGTACAGGTAGAGGTACAGATAGAGGTAGAGGTAGAGGTAAAGGTAAAGGTAGAGGTAGAGGTACAGATAGAGATAGAGATAGAGGTACAGGTAGAGATAGAGGTGGAGGTACAGGTAGAGGTACAGATAGAGATAGAGGTAGAGGTACAGGTAGAGGTACAGGTAGAGGTAGAGGTACAGATAGAGGTAGAGGTACAGATAGAGGTAGAGGTAAAGGTAGAGGTAGAGGTAAAGGTAGAGTCGTCTTGTCCAGGAATGTTTGACCAGCAGTCGCTCTGAAACCCTCCATGACTGAAAGAGTTTGATGAACAATAAAACATTTGATTAACTCTGATATGTAGTCAGAACACATGGAAAAGACACAGCTAAATATTAGATAATAATAATGATGATATTACTGCACGGTGGTGTAGTGGCTAGCACCGTCACCTCACAGCAAGAGGTTCGATCCCGGGCGGTCCTTCCACGTGGAGTTTGCACGTTCTCCCCGCGGCAGCGTGGGTTCCCTCCGGGTTCCCTCCGGGTTCCCTCCGGGTTCCTCCCACAGCTTAAGTTATTTGAAGATGTGAATGTTTGTCTGTCGCTACATGTGCCCTGCGATAAATTTCGCCCAATGTTAGCTGTGTAGCGCCCCACGACGCTGAACAGGATAATGGAATAATACAATTATCATCATTATTCTTGCTCTGTTTTAATCCCCTTTCATTTTGCATTACCTGCATTAATATTCATTTAGATAATCACGTATCTGTGTCTGAATCGTGAATAACAGCAGCTCGCTGTGGTCGTTCAGCCGTCTCAACCTTCTCACTTTACTCTGAAGATCTGCCCCTCTGCCCTTCTGCCCTTTAGGTAACGGTCCACAGAGCGGCGTGTCGTTGCACAGACGTGTGTTTGCGTAGTAACTTACCGTTTGTTATCTGTTCACTGAGCCGCTCGTGAACTTTGTCTTTAGAAGCTCTGTGTGAAGGACACACGAGGAGCCCAGAACATGGAGACTTTCATCGTCATCGTTCATTCAGCTCTGAAACAAGTGGGTCAGATATGAAACGAAGGATTGACCCTGTAATGCTTCAGCTGAGGGAACCTCATCGACCCCCCCGACATGTTTTATAATCGAAGCTTCTGTCCCAAAATAAAGACTCAAATTAAAAAGCGAGAGGTTGATAACGGGGCAGCTGATTATGTTTCATGATGTGATTATAGAATTAACTCTGTGTCTCCTGCAGCGGACTGTGTGAAGCAGACGGTGAACGGTCACGGAGTGAAGGGTCTGTACCGAGGACTGAGCTCTCTGGTGTACGGATCCATACCCAAAGCAGCTGTCAGGTACACACCTGCACATGCACACACCTGAGCACGCTTACTTTCTAATAAGCCGTCTGCAGCTATAAAGAAACTATGAATAAAGGTTTTTTATTCGATGTCGTCTGAAGTTTGAATTAGTTTTATTCCAACCTTTCAAAGGGTTTTTCACACCCTGGCCATATTAAAAGTTGTGCTTCTTAATGACCAATAACCATGAGCAGAGCCGTTCTCTCATATGAGCCCTGTGCAGTAGCTGCTGTGTCAGAACGTGTGCCGGTTACTTTCTGTTTTCAGTCGTTAATCTTCTTCTTCTGCATCAGATTCGGGGTGTTTGAGTTCATCAGCAATAAAATGCGCGATGAAAACGGAAAGCTGGACAGCAAGCGAGGATTCGTCTGCGGCCTCGGCGCCGGAGTCGCAGAAGCCATTTTTGTAGTTTGTCCCATGGAGACCGTTAAGGTAAAAAAATAACATTATTAAGGATGCATTTATGGATTATTGCCACCAGGTGTCACTTTCACTCGTCCAGTCCTCTCAAGTTAAAGGTGCAGCGTCCTCTCGTGCAAATACAATATCGTTAGTGTTGTTTCTGACTCTGTTTGCAGAAACTTGCATGCAGTCAGTTTTGATTCTTCTTAATCATTGTTATGATGTTATTTTAGGTGAAATTCATCCACGATCAGACATCAGCAAACCCAAAGTACAAGGGCTTCTACCATGGAGTGAGGGAGATTATTAGAGTTGAAGGTAAGGACGGTGTCTTCGTCAGGATGTGTTGCATCACTCTTCTCTTTATTTAACAATCATAATCTTTATTTATAAGGAACATTGCATACAGACTAAGTATCTGAAAGTGCTGTCTATTTAAAGAATATATGGAAACAGGAAACTTTCTACAGATATAATGGTGCAAAATGCTTTCTTCCAACCACTTCTATTTATTGTAAGTGTAATTAAAACATTTCAACGGATGAATAAGAGCTGGAAACTCTTTTTTAGTTCTTGTTGGCAGTCTAGCGTGAGAGTTTTGAATAAGTTGCAGCCTCTCAGTAGATTCTAGTATTCCTGCTCAGCCTCATTACATCCTGAGCTCGAGGGCTGTGAGGGTTCTGGTTTTGATGAAGGTCTTGATCCTGTATCTGCAGGACTGAAGGGGACCTACCAAGGCCTCACAGCCACCGTGTTGAAACAAGGCTCCAACCAGGCCATCCGCTTCTACATCATGACCTCCCTGAGGAACTGGTACAAAGGTGTGTGAGCCAATCACCTCCATCTCTTTCATGATCACCTCATGCAACCCAAACAACAGGCAAAGAACCATCTTTTGTTTGTTCTTTTTAAACACTAAAGGCGACGACCCCAACAAAGCCATGAACCCTCTGTTAACGGGACTGTTTGGAGCCGTTGCTGGAGCTGCCAGCGTGTTTGGAAACACTCCGCTGGACGTCATTAAGACCAGAATGCAGGTTGGTTGAGTTTCTATGTTCACCTGCTGGAAGAATCTCACATCGTTAACGTCTGACTAACGTGTTCTTGTGTTTGTTTATTAACAGGGTCTTGATGCTCACAAGTACAAAAGCACGATGGACTGCGCCGTCAAGATCATGAAGCACGAGGGACCGAAGGCGTAAGTTTGATTTTGAAGAGTTTATTTACGGAGAATCACTTTACGAGCATTTATTCAGCGATTATTTGCAGCAGAGTTGGTCTCCTGTCTTTAAAGGATTCACACTGTTTACACGTCAATAATTCAGCATGAATTTGAATTGTCTTGAGACCAGAATGCATCCAAGTCAGAGGCAACCTCCAGGTCTGCAGAGTGAAGCCAAAGCTTCATGTGTTAAAGCTGCATTCTCTCTAGTGTCCACCAGGGGGCGACTCCTCTGGTTGTATAGAAGTCTGTGAGAAAATGACTCTACTTCTCTCTTGATTTATTACCAATTATCAATCTCTCGTTTCAAGTCTTCTTCAATACAGCATGATGTTCATTTGGTACATTGTGGTCCATTTAGAGTCACACAGACCATAAAGCAGGGGATGCTTTAGGGCGGGGCTACACGGTGATTGACAGGTCTCTACCAGAGACGTATACGGCGTCTCTACGTCACTCCTCCTCAGTCCAGATACGGTCACTTCCTGATCACTAGCTGCAAAAAAGCCAAGATGGCGACGGCCAAATCTCCACAAACCAATGGGTGACGTCACGACGACTACGTCCACTTCTGATGTACAGTTTATGATCCAAGTACATGTTGTCCATACAGAAACATTGTGTGTAACATCCCATATAATTCCATTGTGGTGTTTTGTGTAGAAAGGCGACCAGATTTCTGTGGTAAGTGTTTAAAACCTCGTACTTTCTTTTGTCCCGTTCAGGTTCTACAAAGGTACCGTGCCCCGGCTGGGTCGGGTGTGCATGGACGTGGCCATCGTCTTCATCATCTACGAGGAAGTCGTGAAGGTCCTCAACAAAGTTTGGAAGACGGACTGAAGAGTTCACGACAGCGAGAGCTTCAGGACACCCGTTCACATCAGTAGTCTAGGTTCTAATATCTACCTCTAGAGAAGAGAAAGGGATCGCTATGTTCTTTGATTTTATTTATAACTCAGCTACTACAAGTGGAAGCGTTCTCTGCATGAAGAAAGAAGCTCCAGATTGCAGAGTCGCTGCTTCCACTTGCTGTTTTTTCTTAAATTCCAAAAGGGGGTCGTTCCTTCAGAGCTCAGGGAGGAGGAACGAGGCTTTCACTCAGATTGACTTGAGGAACGGGAACACTGTCAGCGCAGACAAACACTTTTATAGACTTAATATAAAGAGACACCAATACCCGACGTAATGTGATTTAGACAAAGAAACTTGAACTGAGAGATTATACCAGAGATGAAAGATTTTAAAGCCCTCTTTATATGCAGATTTTCTTTCAAACTCAATATTTCGTTCCAGAATCTGATGAAATATTTTATGTTCCGACGTCTTCTGCTGCAGAGGCGACCGGTACATTAAGAACTAAATGCCTTAAATCACGATTGTCGGATCCATAGAGATGCAGGTTTTTATTAATTACTTACACAACTTCTTTAGAAATGCACATTTCCACTAAACGGTTGTTGAGGTGTTGAACTTTACTTTGCAGAGATGTTTTAAATCAATGAACCTACGAGATGCTATATTAAAAACAAAGTGCCTATGTATTGATCTTGAGATCTTTTGAGTTAAAGGATGATTGAATGTTTTCCGTGCTTTAGTGACTACAGATGTTTTAATGTTGTTGCACACGCTGCGGTGGTGCCGGGTGTTTGATTCCAGGCGGTTTCTGAGATATTCCTGAGACGTTCGTATCTTCTAAATTCATCGAAAACTATTTTTTTAATGAATTTTTGCTTTTTCATTTGAAATTGCCTGATTGAGAAGTGCCATTAAAAGTGCCTTCCATCTCATTCCAGGAAGGACGAGTGCTTGAAGATTGCTTTTTATTGCAGATTCTGTTTTAAATGTTTAACTTTAATTATTGCCTTTTTACTTTTTACACCAACTGACGAGCCAATGTGCCAATTTCTGCTCAAAGCGATGTTCTGGGCTGCAGTTTGTAGCTTGTGAGTCTGGCCTGCAATGCTACTCATTGTTTTCCAAATGTTTACGCCAGCTTGCTGCGTGTAGACTCAATGTCATATATTTAAATATCTTTAGGACATGAAAGAAACGATGAAAAGCAAGTATTGTGCCTTCAGTCGAATTCATTCTAACAAGTATGCTCACAAATAAACATTTGATCAGACCGTTCATTGTGTCGTGTTTATTTATAACTATAAGGAGCGGAGGAAGAAGTACTCCGATCTATTACTCAAGTGAAAGTTTAATACCACAGTATTAAAATACTCCGTTTCAAGTAAAAGTCCTGCTTTTAACAACAACTTAAAGTTACTATGATGAACTTTGATCTGGTCCTGAACCAGTCTCAGTGTAGTCCTGATCCTCTATGTGAACCAGTCTCAGTGTAGTCCTGATCCTCTATGTGAACCAGTCTCAGTGTAGTCCTGATCCTCTATGAACCAGTCTCAGTGTAGTCCTGATCCTCTATGTGAACCAGTCTCAGTGTAGTCCTGATCCTCTATGAACCAGTCTCAGTGTAGTCCTGATCCTCTATGAACCAGTCTCAGTGTAGTCCTGATCCTCTATGAACCAGTCTCAGTGTAGTCCTGATCCTCTATGAACCAGTCTCAGTGTAGTCCTGATCCTCTATGTGAACCAGTCTCAGTGTAGTCCTGATCCTCTATGAACCAGTCTCAGTGTAGTCCTGATCCTCTATGTGAACCAGTCTCAGTGTAGTCCTGATCCTCTATGAACCAGTCTCAGTGTAGTCCTGATCCTCTATGTGAACCAGTCTCAGTGTAGTCCTGATCCTCTATGAACCAGTCTCAGTGTAGTCCTGATCCTCTATGAACCAGTCTCAGTGTAGTCCTGATCCTCTATATGAACCAGTCTCAGTGTAGTCCTGATCCTCTATGAACCAGTCTCAGTGTAGTCCTGATCCTCTATATGAACCAGTCTCAGTGTAGTCCTGATCCTCTATATGAACCAGTCTCAGTGTAGTCCTGATCCTCTATATGAACCAGTCTCAGTGTAGTCCTGATCCTCTATATGAACCAGTCTCAGTGTAGTCCTGATCCTCTATATGAACCAGTCTCAGTGTAGTCCTCATCCTCTATGAACCAGTCTCCGTGTAGTCCTGATCCTCTATGAACCAGTCTCAGTGTAGTCCTGATCCTCTATATGAACCAGTCTCAGTGTAGTCCTCATCCTCTATGAACCAGTCTCCGTGTAGTCCTGATCCTCTATGAACCAGTCTCAGTGTAGTCCTGATCCTCTATCAGACCTCCATCAGTAAAGAGACCATCAGAGAGAAGATGGTCTGTTTCTATAGAGTTATTCTTGATGCTCGTCATCGGAGCCACCGGGTCGGATTCTCGTGAAACCAGATGAACTCATGCAGTTTCACCAGAACCTCCTTCAGCTCAGACTCCAGCGGAGACCGGTCCACCGTGGACAGACCCAGGTCCTCCAGCAGAGACCGGTCCACCGTGGACGGACCCAGATCCGGCTTCACCTGCCGCCTTGGAGCTCCGGAGGGAAGAGGAGAGCTCAGCTCCCGGCAGCAGCAGCGTCTCCTCCTCCAGGAGCCACGCTGCTGGAGACCAGGACGTATTGCTGGACCCGCTGGAGGGAAGGGAGGCACGGGAGAACCAGA
This sequence comes from Ophthalmolycus amberensis, assembly GCA_024529925.1. Taxonomy (NCBI): domain Eukaryota; kingdom Metazoa; phylum Chordata; class Actinopteri; order Perciformes; family Zoarcidae; genus Ophthalmolycus; species Ophthalmolycus amberensis. Next base: position 46,850 of record JAFEUB010001143.1, on the reverse strand, counting down.
ACCAGGACTGAGAGGGTCAGACTGTCAGACCCTGCTGCAGTAAAATTAAAGGGACTCTGGGGCTCAGAAACACTACCACTTTAGTCCACAGGCACCAACAGAATCAACACAACATGGAAGTTCCTTGTACTAACTTAAAGTAAAAGTAACAACACTACAGTGGAGAAATACTCTTACAAGTACCAGTCCTGCATTAAAAAGTTTACATGTGTAAAAGTACAAAAGTAAAAGCATCAAAATATACTTAAAGCACCAAAAATAAAAGTACTCATTATGCAGAATGGTCCATTTCAGAATAATGTATATTTATAATTATTGATGCATCAATGTGTTCACTTTTATGTTGCAGCTCGTAACAAACTTATTTTAAGAAGTTCTTATACTTCTGGGATGCTCAATCCAGTACTCGTAAAAAGTACAATATTTCCCTCTGAAATGTTGTAGAGTATGAGTATAAAGTAACATAAAATGCCTATGCTAAGTACAGTACCGCAAAATTGTACTTAAGTACAGTTCTTGAGTAAATGTACTTGTTCTTATCATTTATGTACCGTGACCTTGCTTCGCGTTTTTTTGACCACCTCGCGCTTGCCGTAGTTGTCAGTGCGGCCCGCCGCTGCTCCTCGGGACTGAATGAAAGAAGATGTTTGTGTTCCTGTGGTGGTAATAAGGCGTCTTTAATGAAACATGTCTCTTAATGGAGGAGGTAGCAGAGGGTTCTACTTCAACACCGTGTTGTCTCTGGCTCGGTCGTTGGCGGCTCACCGGCAGGCTCCGATAGAAAAGGTAACGTTAGCTAAACTACGGTAAACAAGCTAGTACCTGTCGAAAAACATGGCGGCTCAGTGAGCATTTGTAGCTGTGATGTCAAAGGTAGCTAACGGTGGCTAAAGTTACCTGTTTTGAACCTGTAAGACAACTAATCTTTGCTCAGGTTATGCTAACTACTTTGATGTGTCAAAGAATTAATATTTGATAATCAATATTATCAAAGACATCAATCTGTCTGTCTGTCTGCTGTCACCTGTCTGTCAGTCTTAAAATTGCCGGTCGACCCTCATCTACCTGCTTGTCTTTTATTGTTGTTTAGTGTCTGACTGACTTACTGTATATATTTCACAAACTCTGCATGCTTTTATGTTTTGTGCCTCTGACATGGATGTTTTTAGTGTCTAACAATGAAGCATAATCTTGTCTTTACTCCATGTTTCTATTCAACATAGTTATCTCTCATTTTATTGTCTTTGTGTGTGTTGAATGTGTCTTGTTAGTACTTGACAATGTAGTATAAGAGTCTCCTGAATGATGATACCACTTATATTAATATTCTCACTTCTTTCATAGTTTCTGCACGCTTTTTAACGGGTCAATATTGCATAACTTTGGAAATTGAATCTTATCTTGTGGGACTACAGATGAAAAATAGCCTCTTGGCTCTGACGCATTTACAGCAATGTTTTTATGACTGTGCACCGTCCCTTCTCAAATAAACCAATAAATAACACAAAATAATATTGATTTGGCTCTCGTTCATACAGGATGGCACAGGGAACTTTTAACTGTTTTATAATACTTACCAATGGATTAAAATAATATTCAGATTCATGACTAAAGTAACTGTTAGTTGCAGCTCTATGACGTCTGATTTAAAGCTGAATGTTAATATAATGTGTGAGTCCACACAACAGTGTCCTATATTCCTCATTTATAATAAAACAATTTATTCAACTGTAGTGATTTCTACAGGTTTTCAAATCAAGTGCTCCTGTCTCCAAACAAGGAAGCAATCGCTGCTAAATAATAAATATATTGCCTGCTGATACGAGGAGTGGATCAATATATCTTTTAACTAATTGCAGCATTTTCCGAGTGACAAGTTGTCGATTATGTCTGGCACCAGCAATCGATAGAGAATCAGTAGTGAATGAGATGAACCGCTCAGAGGAGAGAGGCTAAATCACCAATCAAAGCAAAACCGGGCAGCTGCCCTCGGGGCTACTAAAGTCCCAGATTCACTGTGTGACAGTTTGTTTTTGCTCATTTTATTACTTTGAAATTGTTCTGGGATTTTGCACCAAATCAGCTGGGTTGTGACTATGTGGTCTTGTGGCCTTGGGTCAAAATCTAGTTATAAAACCTTTCATATTTTTGTCTATGTTATGCTCATAAGGTGCATTTTTACTAAATTAAAGCTTAATACAACAGGAGGTATTCGTTGGTTTCTGGGTGTGTGCAAAAACAAGCTGTTATTTCTAGTGCATTGTGTGCCACTGTAATCGAGGGGAACTTGGAGGCAACAGGGACTCCAAACAGGTTAATCTGGCCGTGACAAAGAGGAAGAATAAGTTCCATATCACCTTCAATACCTCACGAGAGGATTTATCATCAAGCATGCGTGACAGACAGTTTTAAGCAATCACAAGAGGGAGGCCACCAGCTTAAAGTCCCACCCACAAGAAGTGATCGTGTCATCTTGCGAAACATGCTTGATGAAGAAATGTTCACGAGAATGTTTTCAGAGTTGAAGTTCTGCGGCTGAAACTCAAATTGTTGTAATAATGCGGTTGAGTGATCCTCACTCAGGAGGTTGGGATTTGTGGGATTTGTGGTCGGGGATTACGTCGTGGCCACAGCTTTTGAAGTGATTTAGAAAATACACCCACTGAGGTTTAAAATGGGGAAATGATTTAGAACTAAAACAGGAAGTATAGCTCAATATGTGCTTCGTGTGATGAAGTAACTGTGGCAGCAGTAACACAGTGAGAAGTCCTCCCATTGTGTTATTGTGTGAGTGGAGCGCGTCTTCCTGTTTTTGCTTTATTTCGATGTAAAGTCTTTTGAAATGTGCTTGTTGTGAAGGTCTGCATAAGCTAGAAGCATCATCTATCTCTTTGACCGAGAATATGTCGAGCTATAACTACTATGTTTATTATTGATTATTCTGCTGATTATTTTCTCTAAATCGCTCGATCATTCAGTCTATAAAATATCAGGAAACTGAAAAAAATACTAATATAATCACCCAAATTCACTTTGCTGTCAAACATGACGAAGCACAGCAGCTAACCCTCTCATTTTAGCACATTAAAATGTTTTCCAATTAAGTTTCAGCCCATCAACTGAATCGATTTATTGACTATCGTTTGAGCCGATTAGTTTCTGAACGTCTGAGTGGGTCTGTTTCACACAGAGGCCTCATTGTTTGTACAATAACCTCCTTTCAGTTGGTGCCAGAAAAGCCGATACTTCAGAATGTATTGTATTTTACCGGCTTAAAAAGGAAGAATTTGTGTGATGAAGTATCCTATTGGTTCAGCGCCAACTTCTTCATTAAAATGTTCTTTCTGGCTCACTAAGAGGTTTACATGGTGTTTGTCTAAACACAGCAGGTTGAGCTTTGACATACAACCAACTGAACCCAAAATCTCTTTATTTATTTGACTGTTTTCGCTCCGACAAACATGATCTTTAGTTACTTCACAAATTCCCCCTCCTCTGCATTGCGTATCGCATAAAACAAACGTTCAAACGGTGGATAAATCCATCTCACAGCTTATGTCTGCTCCTTTAGCATTAGGCTAATTAATGCAGGTTTGGCTGGACTCCTGCAGCACAATTATGCAAAAAGCGAAATTCATTATCGCTAATGGAGCCAAGACGTGAGCGATGTGACGTTAAAAGATTGTTTCATCCAAACAGCTGATGCTTCCAGCTGAAGTCAGCAGTAAGATGTGATGAAGATGAAGATGTGACGTGTGTGTCGTCCTCTCGCAGGTGCAGAAGCTACAATGCATGTGCCCCGTGGACTTCAGAGGAGTCTTCCAGCTGGACGAGAGGAGGAGAGACGCCGTCATCGCTCTGGGCATCTTCCTGGTTGAGTCAGACCTGCAGGTAAACATGGTTTGTTTCTCGACTCACCTCTCCAGCCTCGTGGTTTCCTTTGTGAAGCCCTCGTATCACATGCTGTGAAAAATACTTGTGTTGCAGCACAAAGATGCTATCGTCCCGTACCTTCTCGGGTTGCTTAAAGGGCTACCTAAGGTTCAGTGGATTGAAGAAAGCTCAGAACGCAAAGGAAGAGGTAACGATACAGCTGTGTCATGAAATATATCCTATAATATTCACTGTAATCCTGTGTTATTCTGTACACTTTGAGTATGGATGCCTACATTTAGGGTGCTGTTTGTTAATATCTGCTGAACTTTGTGTCTTGCAGAGACACTTCCTGTCGCAGAGATCTTCACCTTTGGTCTCGTAACTCTCCTCTCAGACGTTGCCCAACGGGATGAGACCTTACGAGGACAGGTGTGTGTGTGTTCATATATATGTGTGTATTTTTGGTTCCTGATATTGTTCCTCCTCCTCATGCTGTCTGTGAAAAGACTCCTCACTCACACTCTCGCGAGATGACGTTAGAACGAGTCTTCTCCTTGTGTGAGACTTCCCCTTAAGCGAGTTATCTCCTTCGGAACGAGACTTCAGAACGAGACTTCTCCTCGAGGAATACTGTGTTAGACACGATAATGATTTCTATGTAGAGTCTGTTCCACAATGTTTTCAGACACTTTTAAAAACAAACTGAGCCCATCAGTGGCCAAAACGAGCACTTCTTGTGGACGTACATTGTCGGTGCAGAATTGCCCGGAACAGTTGCATTGCAGCCCGTTTTGCTGACGGTGTCCTTGCTGCCGGCTGCAGCGTTCTCGCTCAATACTCGGCCAATTTCAAGTCACTTAAACTCAAAAACATGGGAAAATAGGGTCCAGTTTAATAACACTAGCTTCCCCTTTAAATCATTATCTTGACGTAATTATGACGTCTCATCTTTGTCAGATCCTGGAGGCGGTCATGGACATCATGCAGGTCCTGCAAGGCATCTGCAAGAATCCAGAGGCTCATGATAAAGGTACCAACACAACACGCCTCCTGCTTCCTTTGTATGTAACTTAGCTTCACAGTAATATTGTCTCTGCCTTCCGTAACCTTTCTTCTGCACAGAATACCTGTGCAGGTACACTGTGCCCACCTTGCTCGGTGTTGCCCGAGCGTTTGGCCGATACAGCAACACCGACGAGCCGTTACTGTCCAAGCTGTTCCCTCGACCGGTGACTCCCGCGCCGCCTTCGGCCGATGACAGCGACGCGACGCACCGCCGCTCCTTCAATGACTTCCGCTCCATCCTGCCGAGCTCTTTGCTCACCGTGTATCAGGGAGACACTCTGAGACGGAAAGGCTCCAGTCAACAGGTATGGATCATTCTGAGGAACGTAAAGAACAAACCTGAACCTAACCCATCAAAAAGAGATGATTTTCACAAATACGTTTTACTGTGTTTTGCAGGCCAGTCCAGAGAGAGCCTGTCTGACCCCCATCTCACCTGCTGACCCCTCCGCACAGTACTTTGAAGGTAAGTCCCCGAGGAGAAGCAGTCGAGGCTGTTAGGTTGTGTATTACGACAGTAGAGTTTATAGAAACAGACAGAAGTACCAGCACGGGAGCAAAGTCATGTTCTGCTGTGGACGTATTCTAGACTCCCAAAAGAATCTCGATCAGTTTAAGTGAACGTTATGTTTAGAATGTCTTCACCTCTTTACCTTGATATCAGACAGAACTGAAGCTGTGAAAACATTCTAAACACAACGTTCACTTAAACTGATATGGATTCCGTGAGGAGTCTAGAATACGTCCACAGCAGAACATTGCTTTGCTCCATCTACTGTAGTGAAACACTGACTGTGGAGAAGAACCCAACGCTCTAAAACATCCAGAATGATCCCTCTGACTCCTGCTTTCCCTCTCCAGGCTCGTACCTCCCCGATGGCAGCGCGGTGGACCCCAACTACTACTTCTCCACCATCAGCTCCAGCTTCTCCGTCTCCCCTCTTTTCACCGGCAGCAGCGCTGGAGAGTTTCACGTCCCTCTGGATATGCTCAGGCAGCTCCTCCACATGGTCAGCAGCCACAGATGCATTCCAGTGAGAGGAAAGAAATGAGACAACACGCACTTTCATTGACTTGTTTCTCTCCGATAGATGGAACAGTTTGTGTCCGAGTCAGTTTTTGAAATCGCTGGATGAATCTCTGGCAGAACTTCTCGAGGTACGACTCTCCAGATGTTTGTCCTCTTTATCTTTATGTATGTACACGACTGCTTCATTGATGTATTTCTGCTTCTTTCTTGTCAGTTGAATCCTAGTCTTCATCTCTACTACAAAACCTTCAGTGATCCTCTGTACGTAGCCATATTTAAGATGCTAAGAGACACTCTGTACAATCTAAAAGGTAAAGGAAACCCCCTCTTTCTTTGAATTAGCCGCATTTTATTATAAAAGCCGACGGCCAGCTGTAACGATGTGCTTTGTGTGCTCTCCAGACCTCCAGACGGACTACGTGAAGGAGGTCCACGACTTCGTGCTGGAGCAGTTCAGCAGCAGCCAGTCGGAGCTGCAGAGGATCCTGCACGACGTCGAGTACCTGCAGAGCGAACTGAGCCCGCTCAAGCTGCGCTGCCAGGCCAACGCCGCCTGTGTGGACCTCATGGTGTGGGCCGTGACCGAGGAGCAGGGTGAGCAGTCGCTTCACTTAAGGACACGGGACGCCGTCTGTCTCAGGAGCCACAGCTCTTCTCTCTTTGTCACCAGGAGCTGAGAACCTCTGCACCAAACTGTCAGAGAAGCTGCAGTCCAAGACGTCCAGTAAAGTCATCATCGCTCACATGCCGCTCCTCATCTGCTGCTTACAGGTAACGTTAAACTATGAAAGAGGAGATTCTCTATTTAGAGTAGAACCTTTTGATTACACCTCCCATTTTCATGCACACCGACGTGTTGTATCATATTTTAAAACTGTG
>JAFEUB010001143.1:20000-35000 GCA_024529925.1 Ophthalmolycus amberensis | reverse complement strand
GCTCTGGGTAACATAGCAGCGAACCTGCAGGCTGAGCAGATGGTCGACGAGCTGCTGGTCAACCTGCTGGAGCTTTTTGTCCAGCTGGGTTTGGAGGGGAAGAGAGCCAGCGAGAGAGCCCCAGACAAAGGCCCGGCTCTGAAGGTACGAAGCACTCGCACCTACAGACACAAATATGAGGATCAATGCACAGCAGTGCAGTTCCAGAAGGAAGTTTATCAATGAAAGATTTGGCTGGATGTGCATCGTATTAGAAAATATCTTTCAGGTTATAAGAACAAACACAACTGGTGAGACTCCAGGTCTGTTCACAATCAGAAATATAAATTATGTTTGTATGTTTACAAGAAGGTAAGGCTCGAGGGTTCAATATGCATGAGATTTATTGAGCCATGACGACTCGCATTATGATCTCATCTGAAGGCCAAAGTGTTTAAATCTTTTTTAAATGGCCGCAAAGGCTACACGACTAAACCCTGTTTGTAGTCTTGTCGGCTCATTCTCTCTCTCTCGCTCTCTCTCTCTCTCTCTCTCTCGCTCTCTCGCTCTCTCGCTCTCTCTCGCTCTCTCTCGCTCTCTCTCTCGCTCTCTCTCTCGCTCTCTCTCGCGCTCTCGCGCTCTCTCGCTCTCTCGCTCTCTCTCGCTCTCTCTCGCTCTCTCTCGCTCTCTCTCTCTCGCTCTCGCTCTCTCTCTCTCGCTCTCGCTCTCGCTCTCGCTCTCGCGCTCTCTCTCGCTCTCTCTCGCTCTCTCTCTCGCTCTCTCTCGCGCTCTCGCGCTCTCTCGCTCTCTCGCTCTCTCTCTCGCTCTCTCGCTCGCTCTCTCTCTCTCTGATGGCAGTAGCAAAAAGAAGAGACTTCAAACGTTGATTGTTTTAGACTTCTCCTCTTTTGTCTCTGTAGGCGTCGAGCAGTGCTGGAAACCTCGGCGTCCTGGTTCCAGTTATTGCTGTGGTGAGTGTTCTGGATGTTTCCAACATTGTTTTTATCACCTTCTATAATTTTGGGGGTTAATAAAGAATCTAATTACATTCTTCCAACGCTGTTCCCTCAGGAGGTTAAGGACTGTTGTGTTCTCTACATATACAACCATTCATCTTCTCTAATATTTCCCATGAATTAAATCTGCTGTACCTTAATAACCACAGAGATTCACGCTCTTTCTCTCTCTTACTTTTCCTCCGCTGTTAGCTGACGAAGAGGTTGCCACCGATTAAGGAAGCGAAGCCGCGTCTGCAGAAGCTCTTCAGGGACTTCTGGCTCTACTCTGTGGTCATGGGATTTGCTGTGGAGGGCTCGGGTACAGTCGACGTCGAGTTAGGGAATGCATTCGCACTTTAATTGAAGAACCATCTTGGTGATTCGTGATCCTGTTTAATCTTCAGGTCTGTGGCCGGAGGAATGGTACGAGGGAGTTTGTGAGATTGCGACCAAATCGCCGCTGCTCACGTTTCCCAGCGGGGAACCTTTACGCTCAGAGCTGCAGTACAACTCAGCGCTGAAGAACGACACCGTCACTGCGGTACGACGGCACACACACACACACACACACACACACACACACACACGAGGTGGACCCTGCTTCACGGTTCGTTGTTGTTGTGTGTCTCAGGCGGAGCTGAACGATCTGCGTAGCACCATCATCAACCTGCTGGATCCTCCTCCGGAAGTGTCTGCCCTCATCAACAAGCTGGACTTCGCCATGTCCACATATTTGCTGTCTGTCTACAGATTGGAGTACATGAGGTATGTGAGCGGTGTCCACATGTCACACACTGGCTCATGCGAGTGATCTTTATGTCATTTTGATTCCATCGTTATCCGTCAGGATGCTGCGCGCTCTGGACTCGGACCGCTTCCAGGTCATGTTCCGATACTCTGAAGACCGAGCGATACAGAAGGATAAGTCTGGTGAGCACGAGAACACCAACACATAAAGCTTGTGGTGTTACTTCTTTGTTATGTGCATTCATGTTTAATATGTTGTACTCCAGGCATGATGCAGTGTGTGATTGCCGTTAGCGACAAGGTGTTTGAGGTCTTCCTGCATATGATGGCTGAAAAGGTAAAGCAGATGTTTTCACTCATCCTGTGTAGAGCGTGTTCTGGTGTTTATCTAAGAATGGCACCACGGGGTTTGTGCCGTTAACATAAAGGACAGTTGGCTCATACAATATGTATCGTGAGGTGTTCCTGTGCAGAGACACAACATATAAAAGAGGGAATAAATCACTGTTTTATGAGAGAGAGAGAGAAACTGATGAAGTCTGACTTTATGAAAAGATAAGTGCAGCAAATTCTCTGAGCTTTTTCACAAATTTACAAGAAAATACGACTTATTTTTTTTTTTGGTCAAGGAATCGCACGTCGTCCCAGGACAAAGTTGGATCAACTTTCTGTTGTCTGTAAAATAAAAATAATTAAAAATTGGCTTTATACATCGTCGTAGTTATTTGACAGAAAATGAATCTGCAACTATTTTGATAATCTATTGCAAAAACCATTCTCTAGCTTCTGAAATGTGATGATTTTCTGCTTTTCTGTTTTATATGATTGTAAACTAAACTTTACTAAACTTTGCTTCATTCTGACATTTCATCGTAGACCCAACAATTAGTTGATTACTTGAGAAAACAATCAGCAGTTCGGTCCGGACCTAATCTTTATACGATATTTGTATTTTCAGCCCAAAACCAAAGCCCACGAGGAGGAGCTGGAGCACCACGCTCAGTTCCTTTTGGTCAACTTCAACCACATCCACAAGAGGATCCGCAGAGTAGCTGACAAATACTTATCTGGCCTTGCTGAAACGTGAGCATTGACGCACGCAATTCACTCAGAATACAACTCTGACTCTTTTAAGCTGTTTGAAATGCAGAAGCATGAACCGTGTTTTCCTTCTCTGCTCAGTTTCCCCCACTTGTTGTGGAGCGGCCGTGTGCTGAGGACCATGCTGGACATCCTGCAGACGCTTTCCCTCTCGCTCAGTGCAGTAAGTCATGAAACAAGTGGACTAACTATCAGTGTAGCATCTATCTTTCATCTACCTCGTCTTTATATGTAAACTCTGCAATAGAAGTGGTCCGCCAGTGCGATCTCTGCACTTGAAGCTTTAGTTTTCCTTCTGCATAAAGAGAATGAATGCTCTATCATGGTGTTTATTTCAGATTGATTTCAACAGGATCACGCAAACAACAATCTCCTGCGGTCTGTTTGTGACGGCCTAACGGAGTGTGTGTACCAGTAATAATGATGTTTATGCCTCATTGCAGGACATTCATAAAGACCAACCTTACTACGACATTCCAGACACGCCGCACAGAATCACCGTCCCAGATACGTATGAAGCCAGAGAGGTAATGTTGCTTCATTAAGAACCAGTTATTCATCATTTCACCAAGTTGCTACTCGCCAAATACATATCATATCTTTAATTTCAGAGCATAGTAAAGGATTTTGCTGCACGTTGTGGGGAGATCCTTAAAGAGGCTATGAAGTGGGCGCCGTCCGTGACCAAATCCCACCTCCAGGTGACACTACATCACAATATAACGAAAGAAAACCTCCACCCGTAGAGCACACGCGCTTAATAAAGTTGACATAGTGGCTGTAACTGTAACTGCTCTACTTCATTTTTCAGGAGTATCTGAACAAACATCAGAACTGGGTGTCGGGTCTCTCGCAGCACACCGGCCTGGCCATGGCCACAGAAAGCATCCTGCACTTCGCCGGTTACAACAGACAGAGCATAACACTGGGGGTAGGTCACAGAACTGACTTTTCAGATGCTACCGCTAACTAATGCTGCGAGATCATTGGGTTAAGTCTGAAATTAAAATGGCTCAAGGATGGAGCCTTGTGGGACGCCACAAACTAGAGCTGCTTAATTCACTGTTTCTTCATTTGTGATGTTCTGCAGAGACAATCATTTTAGATTAATTTGCCCAAATATTTGTGATATACATCCAGCACACTTACAGTCTATGTATGTAAAGCCCCTGTTTGAATAAAGCCAAAAGGAACATTTGCATAACAGACGCCTGCAGTATGTCTGAATGACAAAAAGCCGTCACTTTTACAGATGGTAGAAGACAGAATGTTTCATATGTCTGGAAAGGAGCTCAATAAAGTAGTCGTTGATTTGTTTTCCCCTGTAGTCCACTCAGCTGACTGAGAGGCCTGCCTGTGTGAAGAAGGACTACTCTAACTTCATGGCCTCACTCAACCTCAGGAACAGATACGCTGGAGAGGTAAAACCACATTACCACATTAACATATTGACTTTTAAAATGAGTGACCACAGAGAACGTCTCTTTTAGAGCAGCCACAAAACATTTGTTATCTAAATAAGCTGCACAACTTGTATTCTATATGCTTGTAAAACACAGAAACTGTACAGATGTTTAGTTTCTGATGGATATTGGAACCGTAACTCGACCGGCTCCTGTGGACATAGACTTTTCAACTTTTCATACCTCTGCTTCTCCTGCTCACGCGTGTACTCTTTCCTCTGTAGGTGTCTGGTATGATCCACTTCGCCCAGATGGTTAAAGGACACTCCGATCTCAGCCGGCTGATGATCAAGCAGATGGGGGAGGCCTTAGACTCGGCCCAGCCGGAGGCCTTCACGGAGGCCATGTTCAAACTGGCTGCCTTGCTCATCAGCAGCAAAGGTCTCGCTAACTGCAAATATCTCTCACTGATACTCTTTGGTAACCGTGGATAGCTAACGTCGTCTGGTTTTGGGTGTTTAACGGTTGATGGAGCCTTCATCTTCCTGTAGATCGAAATCGGTGGCAGACAGAACTGCATCGTGAAAGCGAGTCCGGTCTAAACGCTGATGGTTTCATTATTCTATAGTTGTTACGTTGTGCATTTAACATTTACTTCCATGTGTCCCCACCTTATATTCAGAGCTCTGTCTAGTCTCTAAAATGCTCTGGACTTCTTCTCCGGTCTCTCCAGACTGCGATCCTCAGCTCCTGCACCACCTCTGCTGGTCTCCTCTCAAGATGTTCACGGCCCACGGCATGGAGACGGCCATCGCCTGCTGGGAGTGGCTGCTGGCAGCTCGTGTTGGAGTGGAAGTACCGGTACGTCCTTTCTTCTTGTCCTTGTTGATGCATTTCGTCTTCTATATGAACTACAAATCTCCTCTCTCGGCTGCCGTAGTTCATGCGTGAGATGGCGGGAGCGTGGCAGATGACCATGGAGCTTAAGATGGGCTTGTTCTCCGACGCCAAGGTGGAGGCCGATCCTCTGGCTGCATCGGAGGAGAGCCAGCCGATCCCCTGCCCTCCAGACGTCACCCCTCACCAAATATGGATCGAGGTCCGACCAAAAAACACATTCTGCTTGTTCTTATCGATCGTCTCCTCCTCCATTGCTTCCTCTCATGTCGGCCCTGTTGTTCGTTCCCCCCTCTAGTTCCTAGGCCAGCGGTTTGAGATAGCGAAGTATTCCAGCGCAGATCAAGTGGAGATCTTCGGCAGTTTGCTGCAGCGCTCGCTGTCTCTCAACGTCGGAGGAGCGAAGAGTAGCCTGAACCGCCACGTAGCTGCCATCGGCCCTCGATTCAGGTCCTTTAACACACGAAGCTCAAAGATGAATAAATGGAATGTTACTTACCTTTCATTTGATGTTTATTCTTATTGTGTTGATATGTTTCTCTGCTTCAGGCTGCTGACTCTGGGTCTGTCTCTGCTGCACTCTGACGTCCTCACCAATTCAACTGTGAGAAATGTGCTCCGAGAGAAGATTTATTCTACAGCCTTCGATTACTTCAGGTACTCGCACACATTCACTCCATCAGTTAAAGTGTTTTGGGGATTTATACAATAATTGAGTCCATACAACATCATATTATCCAGAGGTTTTGGGTGATGTCTTCGTACTGCTTGGTTTCTCCAAAACAACCCAAAGGAACAAATGATAGAAAGTAGAATTCGTACTAATTCACAAATGTTAGCATGCTAACACGCTAAACTAAGATGGTGAACATGCTCAACATCAACATGTTAGCATGCTGACGTCAGCATTTAACTCAAAGCACAGAGAATAACACAGCTATGATCTAACCCTCCCCTCTCTGTCCCTCCAGCGCTCCTCCAAAGTTTCCCACCCAAGGTGACAAGTTTCTCCGCGAGGACATCAGCGTCATAATCCGTTTCTACACCAGCATCCTGTCCGACAAGAAGTACCTGGCAGCGTGCCACCTGGTCCCACCCGGTGAGCTTGGTACTACCCCGGCCCCGAGCACGCTCTCTGCCGGGATATTCGGATCGCTTATCGTGTCCAGCACTTCTCCGATTTCTCTCTTAAGTAAGCCTAAAGCGGTGGAGCTCGGACTGCACTGCCGCAGGGGCATGCTTTATTTTATACGCATGACAAATCTGACGCTGTTTGTCCTCACGATGCTGCAGATAGATCCTGGTTATCTATCCGTCTATGTTATGAACCCGGCTTTAGATTGTTTTAATAGATTTAGTTTCTCTCGGTGTTCTTTTCTTGGTCCTTCTTATTTACTCCCTCCAACTCTGTCTTTCCCTTTTATTCCTCTTTCTCCTTCTTCTATCTTCTGATACCTCTACGATCAACCTGTTTTCTACCCTTAATGTTTGCGTGATGTTTAAAGTGTGTCTGTATGAGGTGCTTCTCCACAGTCAGTGTTTCACTGCAGTAGATGGAACAGAGTACGTCCACAGCAGAACATCACTTTGCTCCATCTACTGTAGTGAAACACTGACTGCGGAGAAGAACCTCAAACAAACACACTTTAAACATCCAAACTCTCCCTTAAAGCAGCTGTGAGGAAAAGCGCAGATTTGTCATCCGCGTTAAGATGCACGATAATTCATCATGTCAGCCCCGCCCGTCTGCCTCTCCGACTTCAACAGGAGAAATGCTTTTTCTTCCAACCCCAGAACATCCTCTCCTCTTCATTCCCGACGACTTGAGAGAAAAGGAACGATCTCATTCTCATAAACATCAAAGCGCTTTCAGGTAGACGAGTCCTCCAACCGCTGATCCTGGATCAGATTAATCTGACCCCCAAAATAATATCTGACCCGGTATCAGTGGTTCAAGGCAACTTCTACCTCCGTGTAAAATCCCGCTGGTTTCCCTGCTTTCAAATGCATGACCATCACAGCAGCAGAGGAGTCTTCAGGAACTCCCTCATCATCGATCATATGCTGGATGTTTGCCGGCTTAAGAAACTTCTACCCGTGCTTTCCTCTCGCTCAGATCTTCATCTATGAGTTGGTTGCTTGCGTCTCGTACTAAATCTGTGTGTGTGTGTGTGTGTGTGTGTGTGTTTGTGTGTGTGTGAATCAGACAACCAGGACCCGTCCCTGCACAGTCTGTCAGTGATGAACGCCGCCGACCTCCGGAGCAACATGGACTCCAGCGTCCGCTCCCAGCAGAGCGGCCAGGGATGGATCAACACCTACCCGCTGTCCAGCGGCATGTCCACCACGTCCAAGAAGTCAGGTACCGCTGATCACCAGCTCGTCTCGCCTCCACATATCCAATGACGTAAAGGGAATTACCCACAATGCATAGCGTTGTGACGTTAAACGCGGGGTTACCGGTGGAAGCCGGAGACTTAAAGAAAATAATGTAAACAAAGAGGAGAGAAACATTAAGGATTAAAGATGGAACATAAAAACATGGACGATATTACACAGATTCATTTGTTATTGAAGCTGTTTTGAAAAAAAACAAGCAAATAGATTATTTGATAAATACCTCTCACCTCGTGGGGAAAGATTTTAAATTTAGGGAGTAAAAACTACAAAATAAATACCCACAAAACTGAGGGTTTACTTCCGGGTTTAAGTCTTTAAAGTGACCCAGTGTCTGTCCCTCTCGTCCACATCTTAGGGACGTCCAAGAAGAGTAACAGAGGAACGCAGCTCCACAAGTACTACATGAAACGTAGGACTCTGCTGCTGGCCTTACTGGTGAGGGGTGATGAAGATGATGATGATGATGATGATGCGTTTCTGGTTTTAACTCTACTGCTCTGTCTCCCTCCCTCCCTCCCTCCCTCCCTCCCTCCCTCCCTCCCTCTCCAGGCCAGTGAGATCGAGCGCTTGACGACGTGGTACAACCCGCTCTCCACTCAGGAGCTGGCCATCTCCATGGAGCAGTCGGTGGAGACCAGCATCGCCAACTGGAGGTCCAAATACATCAGTCTGACGGAGAAGCAGTGGAAGGACAACGTCAACCTGGCCTGGGGCATCGCGCCCTACCTGGCTATGCAGCTACCAACCAGGTCAACACACTCCCCCAAAAATGATTTCAATCTACTCATTAAAATAATCTTTACCGTTGATTCTTCATTTTGAACTCCTTGGTTTCCAGGTTCAAGAATGACGCCATTGTTGCTGAAGTGACCCGGCTGGTGAGGTTGGACCCCGGAGCCGTCAGTGATGTACCGGAGGCCGTGAAGGTGAGATCGCTCAGTCCATGAGCTTTGTGTGTGTGTGTGTGTATTCATACTTCCTCTCCTGGTTTTACCTCCTAGTTCCTGGTGACGTGGCACACCATCGACGCCGACTCTCCCGAGCTGAGCCACATCCTGTGTTGGGCTCCGGCGGACCCGCCCACCGGTCTGTCCTACTTCAGCAGCATGTACCCTCCTCACCCTCTCACCGCTCAGTACGGGGTTAAAGTGCTGCGCTCCTTTCCCCCGGTAAGTCACACACTCGTGTTTTCTTTCAGCAGTCGACGTCAGAAGAATCCCCGCTCTCTTTAACGCCACGTTGTCTCTCGGTAGGACGCCATCTTGTTCTACATTCCTCAGATCGTTCAGGCTCTCCGTTACGATAAGGTAAACACAAACTACTGGATCTTAAACGATCAGTTCAAGCAGCTGATTTGTTGAAGGTTCGACCGTCGTTTACGCGGCGGTGGCACTAACCTCCGCTTCTCTCTCCGGCTCAGATGGGTTACGTGAGGGAGTACATCCTGTGGGCGGCCCAGAAGTCTCAGCTTCTCGCCCACCAGTTCATCTGGAACATGAAGACCAACATCTTCATGGACGAGGAGGGACACCAGAAAGACCGTGAGTGCAGCTTGTTCGCTCATGGTTTGGTTTTACTCGCCGCGGTGAAGCCGGCGCGAGGTGGAAGTGACGGAAAATGACATAATCACGACCTGCACGTTGGCGGTTGGTGCACACAGCTTTTCAGACGTGTCTGTGTTTTCAGATAATTTTGCAGCCGAATCAAATAGTTTACAAGATATTCATTTGTTTCTTTATAATGCATCCAATTGTGCATTCGTTTACGTTAATGTGATGTGTTTTCCTGCCTCATTAAATGAAGTTGTGTTGATGGAACCTCATGATTTTCTGCATAGCCGACATCGGGGAGCTGCTGGAGCAGATGGTGGAGGAGATCACGGGTTCTCTGTCGGGTCCGGCCAAAGACTTCTACCAGAGAGAGTTCGACTTCTTCAACAAGATCACCAACGTGTCGGCCATCCTCAAGTAAACCCAGCACCGTGACGCTGCGCATTATCAGCAGAGAAGGGAATGTTTTCACAGTGAAATGTAAATCCTGGTTTATTTTAATCTTCCAGGCCGGTTCCAAAGGGAGAGGAGAGGAAGAGAGCCTGCCTCAAAGCTCTGTCGGACATCAAAGTCCAGCCAGGTGACGATCTCTTCCACAGCGAGGATTGAACACAGCAAACAGTTACTGTGCTGCAGAGAAAACATGACGTTTTTATAGATATATATAAGCTTGTAAAAAGACAGAAAAATGATGAATAACAAACAATGAAAAAAGACTGAATTGTCTCTCCAGAGATCACAGATAAAAGATGTTTGTTCCATGTGGAAGTGTCTCTGATTGTTTTGTGAACATTCTGAGCCCATTAAGTTATTGAATTATGAATATTTTGGTCGCTGTGACTCTCTAAACTTGTTGTTTTGTAGGCTGTTACCTACCAAGTAACCCTGAAGCCATCGTGCTGGACATCGACTACAAGTCTGGAACACCCATGCAGAGGTAAACGGGGAGGCATCTTGCCCGGTCCTCTTCTGATAAATATACATGTATTTGGTTATTTCTCTTTGACGGCACGTCACAACAAGCTAAACACGGTCAGACCGAAGCAGACTTCACTCTCTATAGCGTGACGGCTTTACAAACCCTGCTTTACCGTGTGCACTGGAAAAACCCAATTACGGCACCATGACCTGTAAATAACAAAATATCCAGTCTTGCACTTTATGGCAAGACAATGGCAAACATACAAACATATATTCATACTTAAATGATGTATGTAATATGCCAACATAGACACTTTTAGCTAATATACATGTGATTAATTGGCTCCTGCACATATAATGTCGTGTTCTCTGTCGCCACAGTGCCGCCAAGGCACCCTACCTGGCCAAGTTCAAGGTGAAGCGCTGTGGGGTGAGCGAGCTGGAGCGGGAGGGTCTCCGCTGCCCGGAGGACTCGCTGGAGGACGGAGAGGACAACCCGGACGGATCGCGCAGGATTTTCTGGCAGGCGGCCATCTTTAAAGTGGGAGACGACTGCAGACAGGTGCCGAGCTCGTTCGCTGGGACGTTTTCAGGGGAGGGAGCTTCTCTTGTGACCCTCCTGCGTTTTCTTTTTTACTCTGCAGGACATGCTCGCTCT
This sequence comes from Ophthalmolycus amberensis, assembly GCA_024529925.1. Taxonomy (NCBI): domain Eukaryota; kingdom Metazoa; phylum Chordata; class Actinopteri; order Perciformes; family Zoarcidae; genus Ophthalmolycus; species Ophthalmolycus amberensis. The sequence goes on along the minus strand of JAFEUB010001143.1, from coordinate 24,346 downwards.
GCAGATCATCGGGCTCTTTAAGAACATTTTCCAGCTGGTCGGCCTGGACCTGTTCGTCTTCCCCTACAGAGTGGTGGCCACCGCACCGGGGGTAAGACTTCACGTCCCATCACTCCCTCCATTTGCCTCAGGGGGCTTTACAGTCTGTACAGCATTCTCTCTCGTGTCCACCAGGGGGCGACTCCTCTGGTTGTATAGAAGTCTATGAGAAAATGACTCTACTTCTCTCTTGATTTATTACCTCAGTAAACATTGTAAACATGAGTTTATGGTCTCAATCTCTAGTTTCAAGTCTTCTTCAATACAGCATGATGTTCATTTAGTACATTATGGTCCATTTAGAGTCAAACAGACCATAAAGCAGGAGATGCTTTAGGGCGGGGCTACACAGTGATTGACAGGTCGCTACCAGAGCGTGAGGTAAACTAGGGGCGTGTTTAAAACTTTACGTCATTGTGTCCCATCACTCATGACTGAAGGCAATGATGGCCGGAACGTTTTCCAAACATTTCCTGACCCGGTATTGTTCTCCTCAGTGTGGCGTGATCGAGTGCATCCCCGACTGCAAGTCCAGAGACCAACTCGGCCGGCAGACGGACTTCGGGATGTACGATTACTTCCGCAACCAGTACGGCGACGAATCCACGCTGGCCTTCCAGAAGGTGTGCAGACTGGAAACATTTGTGTGATCGTGAACCAATCGATTGCGTCTAAACTAAAACACAGTTTAAAGTTGATCTTATGAATCATTAAATACTGAAGTCTTCTTCTTCTTCTTTCCACAGGCTCGGTATAACTTCATCCGCAGCATGGCCGCCTACAGCCTCCTGCTGTTCCTGCTGCAGATCAAAGACAGACACAACGGCAACATCATGCTGGACAGCAAGGGACACCTCATCCACATAGGTATGGGTCATGCACTGTACATGTAACAGCTGATGCCATGACGGAGAGGAGCTCCGACAGGGAGCTTCCATTCAGTTCCATTGTGGTGCGTTCACCACTGCTACGTCCTTTTTCTTTTCTTTCTGCAGACTTTGGCTTCATGTTCGAGAGCTCTCCTGGAGGAAACCTGGGCTGGGAGCCGGACATCAAGCTGACCGACGAGATGGTGATGATCATGGGAGGCAAGATGGAGGCCACGCCGTTCAAGTGGTTCATGGAGATGTGCGTCAGAGGGTATCTGGCTGTACGGTAAGAAGAAGCCGGCAGTGTGTTCGTCTCCTCCTCGTGCTTTGTGACGGGAGAAAGATGAGCCGCACAGATAACGTTTGTTGTCATTTGTTTCTCCTCCGAACATAAAGACCGTACATGGACGCCGTGGTTTCTCTGGTGACCCTCATGCTGGACACTGGACTGCCGTGCTTCAGAGGACAAACCATCAAACTCCTCAAGTAAGTCCAACAGTCTGTCAAATACATCACCTTAGTTACTGCTGTATTGATTCATGTTAATAATCAGCAATACATAAGACTGCAGACAGACAGGTAGAGACCAGCTGGTGAACATAGTGCAGCTACAGAGACAGATATTAACTCAGGAGCTGGTGGAGACCAAAGACGGAGCTAAGAGAGAATATAGGACTCACATTCATCAGATGTTGATGTTGTTCATCGTGTTTGCAACGTGTGGCCAAGATATCAATGAGTTTAAACATGAATGGATATCTTTTCTTTTGTTTAATCAGAGGACGGTTTAATCCTCAAATGAGTGAGAAAGAAGCTGCAGCGTTCATCATCAAAGTCATCCAAAGCTGTTTCCTCAGCAGCAGGTATGAGAAAGTCCCTCCTCTCTCGTCTACACGTGTAAAAACAATCTGCATACGTGTGGTCAGATCCTCACATGACCTCACGCAGCACGTGCAAACTCACATATTCCAACTTGTTGTTCAACAGGAGCAAAACGTACGACATGCTGCAGTACTACCAGAACCAAATACCCTACTGAGGAGTCCGCTGTCCGTCCAAGACCAGCGCCTCCACACCAAGCAATGCAAAACCTTCTCCTTGTGTTTTTTAATGATTTTAAGGAGGCGGTGGATGAGATTTACTCAACGTGGCACTTTGATCCTAATGCTCCACTTTTATCCAGCGTGACTGTGCGGTGTCTGGTTTTATAATGCACCTCTGCGTTTCAAAAAGTACGTCTTTAATTAACTCGAGAGCGAAGAACAATGTGCGACTTTCAACCAAAGGAGGTATTTGAATCACCCTTTAAGTGTTTTCTTCTCGATGCTGTTTGTTACGAACACTAGCTGTCACAGGAGAGGGCGGGAAGGGAGCCGTAGTCACTATGTTTGTCAAAGCAGCTGTTATCATCGTCATCGTTTGGTTACGACGCTGTTTCCACTTTTATGCACTTTATAGGTCGCAGTGTTTCATCGGCTTCTCCTCAAACTGAGATTATGAGTTGGATATCGTGGATGAGAACAATCTGAGGTTTAATCAGCTGATCAATAGAATGGCAGTATTTCTTTCTGAGTTCGGAGAACAAAAGCTGGTAGATTGATTAGGAATCAATCATTTAATCGAACGGTAGTCTTTAGGAATGTTCCTGTTTCGAGATTCACATGTAACTACGCTGTAGAATATTTACTGTAGAATCACGCTGAACATGTAGAGCTAAATGTGAAGAACATAATCAGAACATTTTAATAATAATCCTCAAAGCCGGTCATGTCAGCTTTTAGCTTTAACTCGTTTGTTTAGAGGTTGTTGTTTTTTGTCACTACAGGAACTTAACGAGGATTAACTTAACTTTCGAGCATCTGAAGAGCTTTGGTGCGAGATTCTGTCTTTTGTTTCCACAGTAGAGTCAAACAGACCATAGAGCAGGGGATGCTTCAGGGCGGGGCTACACTGTGATTGACAGGTCTCTACCAGAGACGTATACGGCGTCTCTATGTCCCGCCTGCTCAGTCCATATATGGTCACTTCCTGTTGACTTTTTGCAAAAAAGCAAAGATGGCGACGGCCAAAACACCAAACTGGAGGCTTCAAAACATCAATCCACAAACCGACGGCCTCAATACATTTTATTTCGATTTTATTTTAAGGAAATGTCACAACCGGCACACAGTTTTTAATACTACAGATATATAAATATTGCAGTACTTTCCTCAGTGTCAGCGAGAGATAGTGACTTTTATTTAAACTCCATGTTGCCCTCTTTGAGTTCCTGTAGTGGAAACGTTGCTCTACAGCCGATATATTTCTACCCGTCTCAATACAAAGTATCACAAACATGTTTGCGTACCCTTCAAAGTGACCCTGTTAGAGAACATTCCTCTTTGTGTATCTGAGCTATATGGAACCTCTGGGGTTTGACTGATGCAGATGATGAAACTTAAAAAGCCATTTCTCCTACCCGTACAGGTGGAAACACGACCGTAGTAAGAATATACAAACCTAACCTTATGCAATATATTTGTGAATATTGATGCTGTATTTTGTGTGTTGTGTTCAACAAATTACTTCTGATTCCCTTCATCCCGATCCGCGTGAGAAGTGATTTCATTTGTTTCCGTTACATAGTCGAGTGTGTTTAAGTACACAGAAGTACTTGTGAGAGGAGAGCTGTTGAAGACGAAGCCATTTTTAATGTAGTGTTTTAAATCATGTCAGCTGATGTGTGTACATATATAAACGTCTGTGTGAAGACTTCTGATTTACAGATTAAATGTTCAAACTTCAGTCTCATGATGGCTTTTACTTTGATGTTTTCTGTCTTTATTTCTTCTCTCTTCTCTCTCGCTCTCTCTTGCTGCGTCTTTCCTGGTGTCTTATTTCCTGTCTCTTGTCCTTTCTCTTGTCTTTCTATCTAGTCTCTTACATAATGCATGTATTATTGTAAAAAGTGGATGGTTACAGTCCTTTGTTCTGTTCAAAGTAATCAAAATGACAAAGAATAAATACTTGTAATGCTTTTATTGCTTCTGAAAGAGGTATTGAAGGATGACTCCCTGAAGTTATTTGTTCATAGCGATGCTTTAAAATGAAAACTGAGCCGCTGATCATGTGTGGAAGCTGCTCCACGAAAAACAAAGGAAGGGGAGTTGGATGGGAATGCAGCCGGTTGTGTTGACCTCTGACCGCTCTGCCACAACAGACGGGGCCCCTGAGACACGTCCCACCCAAAGGGGGCCCGTCACATTATTGATGGTGGGAGGCAGAACATCGCTGGTTGAGATAATTAGGAAGAATCATCAAAAAAAAACATGTTTAAAGTTTGGTATTCTACAATCGATCTATGATAGAAGGAAGTAAAAGTACTTTCACTTCTGGTTTTGTCCACCGAGCAAGACGCCCATCAAAGACAGACAATGTATGCCAGAAACACAAAGGCCA
>JAFEUB010001143.1:0-15000 GCA_024529925.1 Ophthalmolycus amberensis | reverse complement strand
CGCACTGAGCGCGTCCGCCAGTCGCCGTACTACGACCAGGTGCCGCCCGGCTCGTTGCCCCGAGCGGACTCCTACGACCTGCTGAGCGAGCAGAGAGCGGCCCCCCTCGCCCAGAGCGCCGACCCGCTCCCTCCTCCGCCCCTGCCGGACCAGCCTCCCGTGGGACCCGAGTTCGATCCCGGCGGCAGCGAGGTCGAGACGGACCCGGACCACGACCCGGCGCTCGACATCAAACCGGTCCACCGCTTCATCCCGGACTCCTGGAAGAACTTGTTCAGAGCAAGCAACCGCAGCAGTGACCCGAATAGTTCCATGCCCGCCTCCTCATGTAACAACAACAACAACAGTACCAGCGACGGGGTGCGCTGCTCACCGCCGCACTCCCCCTCCGTCCCCGGATCGTACCGAGATCCGTATGGCGGCTCGGGCGGCAGCTACAACTCGCGCAAGGAGCTCCTGGAGCTACGGGACGCCCACCACACGGGTCTGACCTACAGCGAGCGGGTGGAGGAGTACAATCAGCGCTACGCCTACATGAAGTCCTGGGCGGGGCTGCTGAGGATTCTGGGATGCGTGGAGCTCCTGCTGGGAGCTGCCGTGTTCGCCTGCGTCTGCGCTTACATCCACAAAGACAACGAGTGGTTCAACATGTTCGGGTACTCGTCTCCCGGAGGAGGCTACTCCGGAGGAGGCTACGGCGGCGTCACAGGCGGGTCCTACTACTCGGGCCCCAAGACGCCGTTTGTGTTGGTGGTGGCGGGGCTGGCCTGGTTGGTGACGGTGATAGTGCTGGTGCTGGGGATGACCATGTACTACCGCACCATCCTGCTGGACTCGTCCTGGTGGCCTCTGACGGAGTTCACCATAAACCTGGCGCTGGCGGTGCTCTTCATGGCAGCCGGTAGGTTTGTCCTTGTGCGTTTCATTTTACTTATTAAACTCTCGTTGTTAACAGCTGATGTTTGCGAGATCTAATTTAGATTAAAGGGACAGTGTGTACGCTTTAGTGGCATCTAGTGGTGAAGTTCCAGATTGCAACCAACTAAATGCTCCTCTGCTCGCCTCCTTCTTTTTCCAAGTGTTGGAGAGCGTCGGTGTCCTTCAGGTAGAGAGAGTTATCTTCAGGACAACTGGGAGCTACGAGCTACTCTTATCAATACTCGGTTCTTCTACAAAGTCACGATATAAAGTCATAAATATCAATGTCAATAAAATGAATAACATTTCTGAGTGAAGTTCATAAAGAATAAGGAAGTCATTCCTCCTGCTTTGTCTCAGTCAGCGATGGCCGACTGGATTGGGTTTCACTTTTGTTTACATGTTCACAGATGAATTGTCTTTTTACCCGCAAATATTTTCATGCACAGTAACGAGCGTCGTTGCCGTCAACTTCACTTCATCTGGTTTCAAAGTATATTTTTCCCGCTAAATATATTTTTCCTGTTTGTTGGCCAGGCATCGTCTACGTCCGAGACACGACCCGCGGAGGCCTCTGCTCCTACCCGGTCTTCAACAACGGCATCAACGGGGCGTTCTGCAGGACGGAGGCGGGCCAGATCGCCGCCATCATCTTCCTGTTCGTCAATTTGGTCGTGTATCTGATCGGAGCCGCCGTCTGTCTCAAGCTGTGGAGACACGAAGCTGCACGCAGATACCGGGAGAAGCACGGCCACGAGGTCAGAGCTCTTTGGCTTGTTCTGAGGGTTGGGCTTTTTTTAATTAAAGGAGTATTCCAAAGATATCTGTCACTTTGATGACACACACGGACTGCGATGCAACAGCAAACCACAGAATTTGCAAACGGGCTTACAGCCTTCGAGGGATGAGAAGGTGGAGTCCTGCCTGTGTGCTGCTGGAGGGCATCGTGTGCACATTGCTTACAGCGATGCTCGTTATTGAGAATCACAACGTGTGAAACTCTTGTTCTGATGTCTTGTTTGTTTCTGTTTTGGTCTCTTAAAGGAGTCGTCCAACCTTTTAGGACATATGAGTTACAGTCTCCCTCAGAGTTAGAGGAGAAGATTGATACCACTCTTTTGTTTGTGGGATAAATAGGAAGTGAAAACCAGGAGACGGTTAGCTTAGCTTAGCATAAAGACTGGAAACAGGGGGAAACAGCTAGCCTGGCTCCATCCAAAGGTAACAAATATGTATGACACAATGTGGAAGACCTCAGTTGCAGCTAAATCCAATGAAGATCAATACACTTTGTATTTATCCAAGGTAAGATGCTAATGCTGTTAGCCAACTTAATACTTTAGCAAACAAAGACAAATCCGTCCACCAGCACTTCTAAAGCGCACACAATCTAGTTTGTTTCTCAAGAAAGTGTAAAGACGAGATGTTGTGGACTAGTTTAGTGTTCAGTGAGCTTTAAAGGTGCTGATTGGTGGATTTTTGGACAGAGCCAGGCTAGCTGTTTCCCCCTGTTTCCAGTCTTAATGCTAAGCTAAGCTAACCGTCTCCCAGCTGCAGCTTCATATTTAGCGGACAGAGTGGCATCGATCTTCTCGTCTAACGCTCTGACATTCTGTCACAAGGATTCCTTTAATAGTTACTCCTCATTGCTCGTGTTGATGGATTGTATGTTTTGCGTACACAGATGTATCCCTCCGACACGCGAGCTGCACAGTCACTGGTGAGCGTCTGCAACATGAAGACATTTGTGTTGATGAAAGCATGGAAGTCGCCCCTCTTTCTATTCTATTCGGTATTCATTTAGTCTTTGTTTTCCTGCAGATGCCTCCGGTTTCCGCTCCACCACACAGAGCTCCAGTGCAGGTCGAAGGCTCCTCAGTGGTTCCCATCAAAGCTGCTCCAGCTCACATTCTGCAGGGAGCGATACCATCAGGACACATTCCAAGACCCGTTATTGTGCCCGACTACATCGGGTAAGAGCTGCTCACCAAACATCACACTGTGCCGGCATCGCTACCGTTACTGTCCACACTAGCACTCCTATCCATACTCTTATCCCTTCTTTTTGACTTTTGTGCGGAAAAAAGACAATTAATTCAGAAAAGAATCTTTATTATTCTTGTATGTAAACAAAGTCTTTCTTGAGCAGCAACACAAGAAGTTCTAAAATCTTTAAAACACATTCTCAGCTCAACGATTATCTAAGTGATTATCTTTCATTGGTTATCTTGTTCTTCTGATCAAACTCCGTGTGACATCACTAACGTATGACATCACTAACGTATGACATCACTAACGTTACCTGCAGTGGGTTTCGGGGGGGCGTCCCTCCTGTGTCGTGAAGTAGATGAAATATACAGTAGTATTTAATTCGATGAATCCAGCGATTGATCGTGTCGTGAGTTTAGTCTCCGGGCGACTGACGGGTTCCTCTCCGCCTCCCTCCTGCAGGAAGTACCCGACCGTCCGGTCCGACGAGGAGCGGGACCAGTACCGAGCCGTGTTCAACGACCAGTACGCAGAGTACAAGGAGCTCCACGCAGAGATGCAGGCGACCCTCAAGAAGTTCGATGAGATGGACGCCATGATGCGCAGTCTGCCTCAGCATCCGAGCAGCCGGACGGTGACTGATCCAGATATCTGCAGCCGCACTTCTACCGAGTCGGCTTCTCGCCGTTTGTTTGTCATATTTACATATAGCACGCTCACCGGTCCTACACAGCAGATCAGGAGTCAACAAGAGGACGTGTTCACCAGGCACAGAGGGTTCATTGATGTTGTGTTGCATTATGGGAATTGTAGGATCTAGCTAGGGATTTATATTCTCCTCAAAGTAGAGGATGAGATGCTGTTGTGTGTTTATTAATTGCAGGAGTACCCTTTAATATCTGAGTATTCAGCATACATCATGTAAAACACTCACTGTCACAGCACCCTGGCTGCACTTTGCATGTTCTATTACAAAGGTCATCACTCGTTCAGCATGAGGTCCAGTTCATGAGGCGAGGTGTGTTTGGATTATAGCACCCAGTCTTTGTTGTTAACATGTCCCTCGTTACTTCCTCTGTTTGCACTTCCTGCTCCCGCTGTACTTCCTGCTCCACCCTCACATTGCTTCCCTCGTCGTCCTGCATTTCTCTTCTTCAATGGAAACAACTTAAAGTTTCATTCAGACTCTTTGTCTCTCTGTCTGCTTGCAGGAGGTTGATCGCATCAACAGAATCCTTCAGGACTACCAGAGGAAGAAGAACGTGAGCTGACTGTCTCGTCCGTGTTGTTGTTTACACTGAATATCAGCTGCTTGTGTTTATATATATATATATATATATATATATATATATATATATATATATATAAACTGTGTATATATCTCCCCTCAGTGTTTTCTCCTCTAACGTTCACATCGAGGCTTTGTGTCTCTCAGGAAAGATGTTTTTTCACGCAGAGCTTTGAGAGAGAACTTTGCCCTCAAAATGAGCATTTAAACATCAGTTACTCACCTCGTGTTACTTTGAATTGTTTTTCTCTCAAAGAAGTCAAAAACCTGAGAAAAGTCTAAATGAATGAAGTAAATCTACAACAGTACAACGTATCGAACATCCGTTTACAATCACACATCTGGTGCTCACTACTTCACAAACATTCAAACCTGAATACCTGAAACACTTCAGTGTAAACAGTCTCAGGTTGAAGGATAAGTCTGGCCGTTATTCTAAACAAATCCCATGAAAAGACCAGAAGTCTCTAAAGTCTGTGTGAGTGTGAGAGACGTGTTCGTCCGTCTCTCGATGCTGTCTGTGTCTCTGCTCTAAGCCCATTGGTTCCTACTGAAGATCTTTAAAAACATGAACCGCTCTCCTCAAACAGCTGCTCACTGGAGCTTTCATCAAGCTAACAGGAGCAAATAGTGCGTTTGTCGGGGACTATTTTCAGCGGCGGATGAATCCACATTTGGTGCTCTCGTGAGTGTTTGTGTGTGTGATTGCGGTGATGAAGGAACAACAGTAGATAGTTTAAGTATAATCGTACTAACTGCTGCTCCTGAACAGTAAATAATCCATAAAGTTAAAATCATGAAAACATATTTTTGTGTCTCTGCGTCCTCCAACCAGGACCCGACTTTCCTGGAGAAGAAGGAGCGCTGCGAGTACCTGAAGAGCAAACTGTCGCACATCAAACAGAAGATCCAAGAGTACGACAAAGTGATGGAGTGGAACGACGGCTTCAGCTGAACCTCCGAACACGAACACAGGACCACAGCTCAGCGGCGGGGGGGGGGGGCATTTAAACAGGAAGTCTTTTAACATCTGTACCGTTAGATGAGAGACTCAACATCGCTCTCATGACAATAAAGCTTCATCCACTGGCCAGTTAGCTTAGCTTAGCACAAAGACTGGAAGCGGAGGGAAACAGCTAGCCTTGCTCTGCTCAAGTCAGCCAACAAGCACCTCTAAAGGGCAAAGATTTACTCGTTCTGTCCGCATCAAGTGTAGAAAAATCACAATTGGCCTTTTTTTAAAGTGGCGATTTTTAAGATTTAAATTTTTTTAAATCTGTTGTTCAAGGAGGTAACACAGCGTATTACAATATTAATATATTTAATGTGATATAAACTGGTTTTCTGTGGCAACAATCCCGGAAAATATTCAGTTTTTGTAGTTTTTCTCCACAATATTCACACTAAACATTTAACTCTGCACACAACTCTGAACAGACGCACGTTAGAACTGAACAGACAATCAAAGACTCCACACTCACACTCTCAGTACACTCACACACTCTCAGCACACTCACACACTCTCAGCACACTCACACACTCACACACTCGCACTCTCAGTACACTCACACACTCTCAGCACACTCACACACTCACACACTCACACACTCTCAGTACACTCACACACTCTCACACACTCTCAGCACACTCACACACTCACACTCTCAGTACACTCACACACTCTCAGCACACTCACACACTCACACACTCTCAGCACACTCACACACTCACACACTCTCAGTACACTCACACACTCACACACTCTCAGCACACTCACACACTCTCAGCACACTCACACACTCACACTCTCAGTACACTCACACACTCTCAGTACACTCACACACTCTCAGCACACTCACACACTCACACTCTCAGTACACTCACACACTCTCAGTACACTCACACACTCTCAGCACACTCACACACTCACACTCTCAGTACACTCACACACTCTCAGTACACTCACACACTCTCAGCACACTCACACACTCACACTCTCAGTACACTCACACACTCTCAGTACACTCACACACTCACACACTCACACACTCTCAGCACACTCACACACTCACACTCTCAGTACACTCACACACTCTCAGTACACTCACACACTCTCAGCACACTCACACACTCACACTCTCAGTACACTCACACACTCTCAGTACACTCACACACTCTCAGCACACTCACACACTCACACTCTCAGTACACTCACACACTCTCAGTACACTCACACACTCTCAGCACACTCACACACTCACACTCTCAGTACACTCTCACACTCTCAGCACACTCACACACTCACACTCTCAGTACACTCTCACACTCTCAGCACACTCACACACTCTCAGCACACTCACACACTCTCACTCTCAGTACACTCACACACTCTCAGTACACTCACACACTCACACACTCTCAGCACACTCACACACTCTCAGCACACTCACACACTCACACTCTCAGTACACTCACACACTCTCAGTACACTCACACACTCTCACACACTCTCAGCACACTCACACACTCACACACTCTCAGCACACTCACACACTCTCAGCACACTCACACACTCACACTCTCAGTACACTCACACACTCTCAGCACACTCACACACTCTCAGCACACTCACACACTCACACACTCACACTCTCAGTACACTCGCACACTCTCACACACTCACACACTCTCAGCACACACTCACACTCTCAGCACACACACACTCAGCACTATTCATTTGTTTTGTGTCAAATATAAATTGTACATTTTTGTACAGATTAAACAAACAAGATACGAGATGTTAATTAACGAGCTTTTAAAGGTGCTGGTTGGCGGGTTTTGGCTAGCTGTTTCCAGCCTTTATGCTAAGCTAACTGTCTCCTGGCTGTTTAAATGCTATTAACGGTCTCATCTAACGCTCCACCTGGATGCAAATAACTGTTTCCCCCAAAATGTCACACTATTCCTTTTGTAAATGGTCTGAATATGCAAAGAACTGTGTGTGTGTGTGTGTGTGTGTGTGTGTATATATATATTATATACACGTGTGTGATACTGTGACTGTGATTGTAGCCTAGTTTCAGCTCTTAAACTGCACAATAACTGGTTTGTGATGTGAATGTGGTCTCTAGCAGGTGGAAGAAGAACAGAAAGGTAAAATATAAACGCTGCTTAATTTCTGTCAGTTTACTTTCGCTGCGACGTAAATTTCACGAATATAAAAACCACTGCTTGTCCCGACGAATCTCCGTCTAACTGGTTTACTGAACTCTTAATTGCACACTTTGTCTTTTTAATTTTTTTTTCCTGTTTGTTCTCAATCTGGAAATGCGCATGTCGTACTATAGAATGTTAAACGTCTCTTGTGACACTTTGTTCTGCCATTTCAACATTTTGTACTTTATATCTCGTTTGTTCTTCTTCATAGCCGTAAACATTGGACCTCATGATTGACAGGAAGTGACATCATAAAGTCTGTGTTTTCCTCGTGTCATCAAGTACTTGTGTTGCTGTAAATGTCCATAATTATTTCATAATTTAAAGTGATCTATTGGTGCTTTCTGTCTCCAGAATACAGTTTTGCTTCTGCACTGACGTGGTTTCTCTTTTTTGTTTGATCAGCAGACGAAACACAAATAACTACATTTAGTCACTTGTTCCAGTCATTCGTCAAACATTCATTTTAAATGTAAAGATTTGTTGCTTTTCTTCGTCTTTATGATGTTTAAACCGTGTTTTTTCTTTTGTTTGAACAAAACAAGATCAGTCATTTCTATTTCTGACATTTTATGGACACAACCAGCTGTGGATTTAATCAAGAGAATAGTCGTTAGTTGCAGCCGTTAATGTAATGAATTACAGATAACATTCATCTGATGACACAGTAGCAGTGTTTGATTTAAGGATACTTCTGTGAGTCATTGACTTTAGCCCCGAAAATAACAAAATGTAGTAAAAGCTTTTAAAACCAACAGTATATCAATACATATTTAGTTAATAATTAACAATGAAAGAAATATAAAGCATTATAATTTTCCTTTGATCTCCAATCAGCAAAAAATGCTTTTTAGTTTTTTATTCACCATCAAATTAGTTGTTGAATTAAATTGATTATTTCAGTTAAAACAAAGAAGTGTAAATATATATATATATTTATTTCCACTTCTTTTGTGTTGGGATAAATAGACAAATAATGGACTGTGTGCCAACACCAAAATAATTAATTTAATTTGTATAATAATTTAAATATTTATATATATTTAAATTAATAAATATATATTATACATGTTCATTTAAATATATAAATAATTTAATTCAATATATATAATTATGGGAGCCCATGTCTGCAGCCAAAAACAAAAAAGATTAAAATAATTTTTTGCTGGCGGAAAAAAAGAGAAAAAAAATGATTCTTTTTTTTCTTTTCTTTTTTTCTGCCAGCAAAAAAAAATTAAAAATAAAAAGTTCCAGTTGCTGTTTATTGAAGGTCTTCACCTCAGCCACATTGGTTTTATTCTTTATACTCCAGAGCTGCTTCTTGCTTAAAATTCTATTCAAGGGTGCGTTTGCTCAGTACAATCCATGTGAAACATCAAGCAATTGAAGTATTTCATCTGTTGTAAAGCCACGTTTAAAGAAGTCTTCAATGTACTATGAAGAGCTGCTACTATGACTCATCATTGAGACTTTCTATAGCAGCTGGAAACATCTGGTCAGTGTTATGGTTACAGATGGATGTACCAAAAGTGTTGCTGCATTTTTATTTTTTTAATGCTGGTGAAAATATATATATATATTAAAAAAAAATATATATATTTTTTTTTTTTTTTTGTGACCTTTTTTTTGTTGTTGTTGCGGAATGGGCTTCCATGTATAATTAATTGTTTTGTCATTTAAAATAAAATGGTTCGCTTACGTCACACACTACACGATGTTGTTTTCATCCTCTGAGGCTTTCGGGACATTTCAGTGAACGAGGACTTCCGGTATCGTTGACGGTAAGGTGACACCTGTGAGAGGGGGCGGGGCTACATGGGGCCGAGAGCGGCGCTCACCTGGGTGTGGCCTGGACTGTGTTTTTATCAGCAGCTGCAGTTTCAGTTGAAACATTTGAGGCGGAGCAGAGAGACGCTGAGACAGGTGACACACGGAGACAGGTGAGACAATCCTCCTCAGGCTGTGGGTTTAACACCGGACACTTGTGGTTTTATAAAATCTTCGATAACTTGTTACCTGTGGCGACCACAGACAGGTGTGTTGTTGGAGACTCTTTTAAATCAATTATCTCCTCCACACCATCTGTGTTGTCAAAAACAATGCTGTTTAAAAGTGCGGAATTATTATGAATAAACCCGCTACGTGTTTGAATATGTTGGCTGTCACTTTATTTGGATTAAACAGGAAGTTTTGTAGTTTTAAAGTTAAAATGACTCGAATTTGAAGCGAAGACGGTGTTTCAGGCTCTGACTCCGCCAGACCCGGGAGGGGAAGGACCGTTTTAAGACACACAGCATGTTATTATGGCTCCGGGATCATTTTAAACAAAACTGAAACGATAAATCGATTTGTTGATTGACAGACAAATGATCGGCTATTGTTTTTATTGTGGAATAATCGTTTCAGGCAATTCTATAGTAAAAATGCCTCAGAAATGTCCTTGTCCCTGCCTCTTAAATATGAGGAAATACTGCATTTCTACGTGATGTCATAGAGCTTTACCTTACCGAGTATCTTTAGCAGTGTTGATATGGGCTTTAAAAAATGTATTTTTTATATTAAACAGAAAATAACCAGCAGCATAATCGATAATCTGAAGATTCATTAGTTGATGTTAAATATGTTTTAATGAAATAAATCTTAACAGAAATCTTCTTGCAGATTCTTTTCTTCACGGAGCAGCACCCAGAGGACCATCATGTCCTCCAGGCCCAATGGGAGTCCACCTCCCTACGAGTCCGATACTGGATAGTGAGTCTCTCTTATCATTAATATAAATAAATCAACATTCTATCTCATATAATGACTTATTTTATATGCTTCAGATATTCACAGAGCTCAAGTTAAAGACAGACTGAATGTAAACAATCAACCAGTATGGAAGCAAAGAAAGGCCACGATATAATATAAGTGATTTAAATGTTGTGAAATTACTGAATTATTATGTTGCTTTAAAAACCATCAACATTCATTTATCTGCTTTCCAGGACGCCATTTAAATTCAGCATTTTCAGTTTTTTTCCTTTTTGTGGTTTCACAGATTGAGAAAGATAATCTACGTGTTTACGTCGTTAATCTGATTTCTTCTTAGTTTTGGTGTCTAAATGTCACATTTCCAATTTGAGCAACTTGATTGTTTTCAACTTTTTAGATTTTTAGTCGTAACTTTAGACCGACTGTTTTCAAAATAAAATACTAGCGGTGTTTAAGGCTGTTTTCTTGGGCTTTCATGTCTCATATTGTAAAATGATGCTAAGCAGCAACTTAACCTTGTCGTCCGTCCACACAAAAGTCAATTTTAGTCAAATATGTATTAATATACTAATAAATAGCTATTGCTTTACTATCGTTTACCATTTGTTAACACAGCCAAAGAGAAATAAGCTCACAGAGGATGCTCGTTCTTATTACGTTCTAGTGTGGACTGAAATATTTTGTAAAAAGGTCTTGTGGACAGAATTATATTTTAATTCCACAGTTAATATTAGTCTTCAGGTGTTTGTAAGATTCCTTGCTGATTTAATGCTCTTATGTTGAAACTCCGGTATCTTCCTGTGACTCTCCACAGTAACGTCGCTCCCCAGCCGGCCTACTCCTACTACCCGGATGACGAGTTCCAGCATTTTTACCGCTGGGTGTCTCCGCCGGGCATCCTCAAGATCATGTCCATCATCTGCATCGTGATGTGCGTCGCCATCTTTGCTTGCGTTGCCTCCACGCTGGCCTGGGACTCTCAGGGAGCCATGGGCGGCTTCGGGGGCGGCAGCTACGGGGGCGGCAGCTACGGGGGCGGCAGCTACGGGGGCGGCGGCTTCGGGGGTGGCGGCTACGGGGGCAGCTATGGTGGCGGCGGGTACGGAGCCGGAAACAGCTACGGCTACGGCGGGCTCGGAGGAAACTACAACGACCCCCGAAAGGCCAAAGGCTTCATCATTGCCATGGCGGCCGTCACGTTCATCGCCTGCCTGGTCATCTTCATCATCGTCGTGTCCCATCAGAGCCTGTCGGAGAGCCGGAGGTTCTACCTGGCGGTCGTGATCATCTGCGCCATCCTAGCGCTGCTAATGCTAATAGCCGCCATAGTGTACTTGGTGGCGGTGAACCCCGCGGCGCAGTCGTCCGGGTCGGCGTACGGAAGCCAGATTGCCGGTCTGTGCGCTCAGTACCAACAACCGCAGACTTCGGGGGTCTTCGTCAACCAGTACCTTTACCACTACTGCGTCGTGGAGCCACAGGAGGTGAGCGTCTTCACTTCCTCGTTTCACGTGTACAAATAAAGATTTGTTGCGTTTTCTAACTCCCTGGTCTTCTTTTCCAGGCCATCGCGGTGGTGTTCGGCTTCCTGGTCGCCGTCGCTCTCATCATCATGCTCGTCTTCGCTGTGAAGACTCGCCAGAAAATCATAAGCTTCGGCAAAAGCAACATCTTGTGGAAGAAGGTGAAGGTCATCGGCGAGATGGAGCCGCCTCAAGATGTGGAGGCGTGGGTGAGTTAATCATTCAACAGGATTTAAATCATTGCTTTAGCCACATTTAAAGGGCCAGCATGTAGGATTTAGTGCCATCTAGTGGTGAGGTTGCAGATTGCAGCCAACTGAATACCCCTCGGCTCACTCCTCTCTTTCCACGACTGTGGTGTAACCGTGGTAACACCATTCGCCTCGTTCAGGTCATCCATACCATAATAATAACACTCTGCAGCTCACGTTACAGAAGTTTGACAAGCGTGGAGAGAACTACGGAGGCCTTCAGGTGCCATAAAAACACGAACGTCTCTCTCGGGTTTGATAGTTTCAGGTGATTTTACTCTAGTTATGAATATTATATCTCATTCATGCTCATAGACTCTCTATAATGCTTCCAACCGGACCTTTTTTAAAGCAAAAATATTAAACATGATAAATATGTTCTGGTTGCGTCTGCACCAAGGTGCTTTTTATATTAAATATGTTTTTGAGATTTGGACAAAACAAAACATCTGAAGACATTATCTGGGAAACTGACGGGTAATTTTATAGAATAAACAATACTTTGACCGTCGGTGGATTAATCTGCATGTTACTTTCTTGATCAGTCGTCTATAAAATGTCAGAAAATACGTCGTTTATTAGTCGTCCATTAGTCGTGTTTATGCTTTTTCGTCATGCTGAATAACACATTTAGAATAAACTGGTGAGCACGTCTCTAGTAAACTAGAGTTAAAGTTGTGATTCTTTGTGGAGAAAGTCACTTTTACAGATCTGTAGATTAAATCAACTGATCGATCAGTTTATTTAAGAATGATTTCGTCACTCGCTGCCCTAGAACTAGATTAAAAAGAAGCGATCACGTCCTCATAGGAGGTGATCTCGGCTGAGGTGTCCCTCACATGAAGAAGCAGTAGTTTGGGTGTTTTGTATCAGCAGAAGTGGTTCAACCTGCTTGGTGGCAGTCACCTGTTGATGAGCGGGGGAGGGGAAGAGTTGATGGTTTCAAGGTGTGGCGTTTACACAGACGACAGTTTCAGTCTCACGCTGACAATAAAAAAAACTTTATTACCGTCGAACATTTGAGTATTTACCTTCTACAGTGAATAGATATGAAGCGACGCGTAGCTGAGTCACTCTGATCAGAGTTAAGAAGTCACGATGACATTCTGCTGCAGTGAAGAGGAAGAACGGGTCGGACCGGTGCCCTGAAACAAAGGCCCACCAGTTAGCAGACACACACACACCAGTAACACGACACTGGGAACCTGCAGCTCATGGGAAGCCGTCTGAAAGTGCTGAGGCGGCGACACTGCAGCGACCTGCAGCGCCTACATGATGTTCTGGAGCGGGACGAGTCTCTGCAGGTTTCAGCATCCAGAGTTGGTTCAGTTCCAGCAGCTTGTTGGAGGGAAACCGCCGACAGATGGACAGTTTAGTTCATGCTGCAGATTGTTTGAGTGCAGCTTCTGTTTTGTGTAAAGTAGTGCAGCAGATATTAGAAATCATGCAGATGTATGTGACAGTGGTGGAATTGACTTGATTCTAACAAAAGCACAAGTGAAAATGTGCAGATTCCAGAGGACCGTTGTTTCATTGTTCTGGGAGAGTTCTGATGGAGGTTGTTTCAGATCTGACAGGATTCTGTGTGTCAGAACCAGAAGCACATCAACTGTATCAAAGTGAACGAGCGTTCGTAAACCGCAGCTTGTTTTACGTCTTTCACTGCTTCACGGGACGCTTTGAGGACGTTATCGAGTCTTCTGTTAAGAATAACTACACAGCATGTTCCGATATATGGAATAATATATCTTTATTTATCGAGTCTTTTTCATGCGAGAGATGAAGCTCAAAGTGCTTTACAAAAACAATGTGCAACACATTCAAACAGTAGAGACGACAACATAACATAAAGACGGTAGATGACGAAATAAACCGAGCGGGAAGAAAAAGAGAATTACATTAATTATAGGCCAAATTAAATAAACTGATTTTCAGCTGCCATTAGAATGTTTAAATATTATATCTAATTTCTTTTCTTGCTTGTTATGCAATTAATATAGTTTTTCTTTTTTAGATCAGCATTTATTGAAACAGGAGCTTTCTTGCTTTTTTTTTTTTTTGCTTTTTTTTTTACTCGCTTAGTTTTGTGTTAATGCAGTAATTACATGTTTTAAATACTATATGACTGTAAATACTGTTTCATAGTGTTAAAAAATTAAAAACATTGTGGGGGTAAAAAATAAATCATGTATTTTAGTGCTGCAACAAGCAATTATTTTTATTAATGATTAATCGCTTTGTCTATAAAATGGGAAAAATGCTTCTGAAAATGTTCTATAGTGCAAGTTAAAGTTTTCAAATGTTTTGTCAAAGAATCCCCAAAAATATATTTTAGTATCATATTACAAAGAGAAGCATCAAATCCTCACATTCCAGTCGCTGGAACGTTCACATATTCTGCATTTCTGCTTTAAAAAGTATTGAAATGAATATTTGATGAATACAATGGTCGTGTATTTGTGTAATATTATGGTGCTAATATGTTTTCTTTCTCCCAAAGGTGAACAACGTGTCCGTTGGCCCTGAAGTGCTCCCGATGTCGGACTTCCCCGAGAAGCTGAGGAGCTCCAGGAGTCACCTGGACGACGAGAGCACCAACTACGACAAACCTCCGTACGGCTACACGCCTCCGTGAGTGTTGATGTGTGATGTGTGACCTCCGTACGGCTACACGCCTCCGTGAGTGTTGATGTGTGATGTGTGACCTCCGTACGGCTACACGCCTCCGTGAGTGTTGATGTGTGATGTGTGACCAGCGCTCTGCAGACGGAGAGCTCAGCGTTATGGATGTTTGCTGCACGGACAAAGCTCCGTCTGTACGCAGATGGAGGAAACATGGAGAGTCGGAGGGTCTTTGTTAATGTCACTTTGCCACGACGAGAATAAAAGATCCTCGTTTCCTCGTCACCGTAAAACCGTGACTTTAATATTTTGATCATTTATTAATTATTTCAGTAATTTTTCAAGCGGAAAGGCCAAACATTTGCTGCTTCCAGCTACTGAAATATGAGGATTTAATGCTTTTAACATTATAAAGTAAACATCTTTGAGTTTTGGACAA
>JAFEUB010001142.1:2357500-2367326 GCA_024529925.1 Ophthalmolycus amberensis | reverse complement strand
CTGAGCTCAAATGCATGTGGAGAGTTAATATTACACAATCCTGCACATATCCTGCAGCCGTCTAGCAGAAATGTTTTGGGTGTTGGAGCAAACAAGGTGTTTTGATGCAAATCTTGTGACAGCTATATATATATATATATATATATATATATATATATATATATATTATTCAAAGGGAAGGCACAGCAGTGCAGTAATGTCTCCCATTCTTCAGTGCTTGCAACCTACATGTATTTTGCGTGGCATTGCTATGAGCATGCTCTCTGTTGGCAAAGTGTCAGAGAGGGAGTTAGTTGTATGGCCATTATACCCTTGACACACACACACACACACACACACACACAGATACACAAACAGAAACACACACAGAAACACACACAGACTGCCGCAGGGCCGCCAGCCTCGTCTCAGCTGCAGTGGCCGAGTGCTGTAGAGAGAAGTGCAGAGAAGGATGTAGAAGGATGTAGAAGGATGTAGAAGGATGTGGAAGGATGTAGAAGGATGTAGAAGGATGTAGAAGGATGTAGAAGGATGTAGAAGGATGTGGAAGGATGTAGAAGGATGTAGAAGGATGTAGAAGGATGTGGAAGGATGTAGAAGGATGTAGAAGGATGTGGAAGGATGTAGAAGGATGTGGAAGGATGTGGAAGGATGTAGAAGGATGTGGAAGGATGTAGAAGGATGTGGAAGGATGTAGAAGGATGTAGAAGGATGTGGAAGGATGTGGAAGGATGTGGAAGGATGTAGAAGGATGTAGAAGGATGTAGAAGGATGTGGAAGGATGTGGAAGGATGTAGAAGGATGTAGAAGGATGTGGAAGGATGTGGAAGGATGTAGAAGGATGTGGAAGGATGTAGAAGGATGTGGAAGGATGTGGAAGGATGTGGAAGGATGTAGAAGGATGTAGAAGGATGTGGAAGGATGTAGAAGGATGTAGAAGGATGTGGAAGGATGTGGAAGGATGTGGAAGGATGTAGAAGGATGTAGAAGGATGTGGAAGGATGTAGAAGGATGTAGAAGGATGTGGAAGGATGTAGAAGGATGTGGAAGGATGTGGAAGGATGTAGAAGGATGTGGAAGGATGTGGAAGGATGTAGAAGGATGTAGAAGGATGTAGAAGGATGTGGAAGGATGTAGAAGGATGTGGAAGGATGTAGAAGGATGTAGAAGGATGTGGAAGGATGTAGAAGGATGTAGAAGGATGTGGAAGGATGTGGAAGGATGTAGAAGGATGTAGAAGGCAAGGCAAGGCAAGGCAAGTTTATTTGTATAGCACATTTCAACAACAAGGTAATTCAAAGTGCTTCACATAAAACCATTAAAAGCATCAAAACACAAGGCAAAAGAAAAGGAGATTTCAAAAACAATTAAAAAACAGTGTAAGAAATAAAATGCAGTAGTAAAATGCAGAAATGCAGGAAATTGATTAATATATTAATTGAACGTGGTTCAATTAAAGGCAGCAGCAAACAGAAAGGTCTTCAATCTTGATTTAAATGAGCTGAGGGTCTCAGCAGACCTGCAGCTTTCTGGGACTTTGTTCCAGATATGTGGAGCAGAAAAACTGAACGCTGCTTCTCCATGTTTAGTTCTGACTCTGGGAACAGAAAGTAGACCGGTCCCAGACGACCTGAGGGGTCGGGATGGTTCATAAGGTAGTAGCAGATCGGAGATGTATTTTGGTCCCAAACCATTCAGTGCTTTGTAAACCAACAGCAGGATTTTAAAGTCAATTCTTTGTTGGACAGGAAGCCAGTGCAAAGACCTCAGAACTGGAGTGATGTGGTCCACCCTCCTGGTCTTAGTGAGGACTCGAGCTGCAGCGTTCTGAATCAGCTGCAGCTTTCTGACGGATTTTTTACAGAGACCTGTAAACACACCGTTACAGTAGTCCAGTCTGCTGAAGATAAATGCATGGACAAGTTTTTCCAAATCCTGTTGAGACATAAGTCCTCTAATCCTTGATATATTCTTCAGGTGATAAGTAGGCTGATTTTGTAATTGTCTTGATATGGCTGTTCAGGTTGAGGTCTGAATCCATAACTACACCTAGATTTCTGGCTTGGTTTGTGGGTTTTAACATCAGTGACTGAAGCTGAGCGGTGATTTTCAATTGTTCGTCCTTGGTACCAAAAACAATTACTTCTGTTTTATCTTTGTTTAATTGAAGAAAATTCTGGCACATCCAGTTGTTGATTTGTTCAATGCAGTTACCCAGCCCTTGTATGGGATTATAGTCCCCTGGTGACATAGTTATGTAGATTTGTGTGTCGTCTGCATAATTATGATAACACACTTTGTTGTTTACCATAATCTGAGCTAGTGGAAGCATGTAGATGTTGAACAGAGGAGGCCCCAGTATTGAACCTTGGGGAACACCACATGTCATTTTAGTCAGCTGTGATGTGTAATCAGCTACAGACACAAAGTATTCTCGGCCCTTCAAGTAGGATTCAAACCAGTTAAGTGCTGTGCCAGAGAGTCCCACCCAGATTTTTAGTCTTTCTAGGAGTATGGCATGGTCGACCGTGTCGAATGCAGCACTGAGATCTAGTAACACTAAGACTGAACTTCTGCCATTGTCTATGTTTAAGTGGATGTCGTTGAAAACCTTAACAAGAGCAGTTTCAGTGCTGTGGTGCTGTCGAAAGCCTGACTGGAAAACATCAAAGCAGTTATTTACGGCCAAGAAGTCGGTCAGCTGTTGGAAAACCGCTTTTTCAATTATTTTACTTAAAAATGGGAGGTTTGATATTGGCCTATAATTTTTCATCGTTGCGGAGTCTAAACTAACCTTCTTTAGGAGTGGTTTAATAACTGCAGTTTTTAGGGCTTGTGGGAAGACACCTGAGAGAAGGGATGTGTTTACAATTTGTAAAAGATCAGTGGTCATGCAGTTTGAAATATTTTTGAAAAAGTGTGTTGGTAGAATATCCAAGCAGCAGGAGGATGACTTCAGATGTTGTATGATGTCTTCTTGGCTTCTACGGTCGATTGAATGAAATTGTGTCATGATATTTGAATGGATGTTAGATCGGGACAACACATATCCTGTGGTTGATGTGGAGGCACTGACTGCTTGTCTAATTTTCTGAATTTTGTCAGTAAAAAAGGTGGCAAATTGATTGCATGCCCAGGTGGATTGGAGTTCAGCAGCTACCGACACTGGAGGGTTTGTTAGCCTGTCGACGGTAGCAAATAAGGCGCGTGTATTGTTCTTGTTTTTGGTTATGATGTCAGAGAAGAATGACTGCCTTGCATTTCTAAGTTCCAAATTATAATTGCGAAGTCTCTCTTTATAGATGTCACAGTGAACCTGGAGATTAGTTTTTCGCCACCTGCGCTCAGCTTTCTGACACTCTCGTTTCTCTATTTTGACCAGCGTAGCATTTCTCCAAGGAGATCTTTGCTTACCCGAGACAACCTTCACTTTAGTGGGTGCAATGGCATCAATAATATTTTTAACTTTAAAATTGAAGATTCATTCAAATTGAATCATTAAATAAAACAGCAACTCCACCTCCTTTCTTATGCGCTCTTGTTTCACTCATGAAACTGAAGTTGTGAGGTGTTGATTCAATAAGAACAGCTGCACTGTTATCTTGATTTAACCAAGTTTCAGTTAAAAACAAAATGTCCAGTTTGTGCCTAACAATAAAATCATTGATTAAAAATGTTTTTCCTGACAGAGACCTGACATTTAATAAAGCTAAGTTTAATGTGGTTAAAGCTTTCTTTGCCCAATTTATTTGGACAGGCTGACGAGGAATGTATGCTAAGTTTGATAAGTTTGCATGTTTACTATTGTTTCTTCGCAGCCTCACCTTTCTTTTTCTATAAACTTGCAAGACAGGAATTGAAGCGGCTAGCTGCATACAGGGCCCCGACTTTTCCTGGAGAGAGTCATTGGTATCATTAGCCCTGTAGCCTGGACCCAGAAGATATCAATTATTTCCTCCATCAGGTAGGGGAGAGAGAGGACGGTTGTAGAGCCGTCGGGGATGTAGAAGGATGTGCTCCACTGATTTCAATGTGAGTCCAACACTAACCTGCTCCTTCCTGGCCCAGCGCGGTTCCAGTGAATGTAAAACTCTTATCACACGTCTTCTACTATCTCTTCACAACATGAGGAGCTATGACACGGTTCATCCTGACTCCATGCGGATGTGCTGTTTGCGAGAGGATCAAATATACAAGAGGGTCTTGGAGTTTAAAATTATTGTCAATGTTCTGTGAACTCGAGCGTGAAACCAAGAGCTTCCTATTCTTGACTTTATGGTCCGGAAGGTTTCTTTTTCAAATAATGGCAACTCTCGTTTGGTGTTGATCTTTTACCTGTTGACAGGTACGCAGCACTCCTGCAGTCTCCGTGGTTTTGTTTGCTTTGTTTCGATCGATGGTCAACGCTGGAGCATCATCTTAGGTTGTGAAAGTTGACAAACCGAGATAGTTCAGGTACATGCTCGCACCACAAACTCCATAACGGCAGCATTTAGTTAAGATCACCACGAGAGCTTAATGAACCGTTCCAAATGGTAGTTTTTAAAAGCCGAAGCGTGAACTACACTCACTGTTTTATAATAAAACTCAGTCCTCGTTACACTCCCACGCTGTTTCACACTCACAATAGCTGAGTACATACAGAGTCATCCTGCACACAGGAAATCAGGAAAGGTTCTTCCTGTGTGAAACAATCAACGGCACAAACCAGCAAGAAACTAACGGAGACGACCAAGAGAGGTTTAGTAATGTCTGCTGCAGCTGATGCTCTCTGTTCCACCATCGTAATGTTTATATTGTCCTCACAGAAGACGACAGAATTTAAACAAAAGACGAAGAGCACGAGGGGAGGGTGAAGAAGGGGAGGGGGAGGAACTCATTAGTGAAAGAGTTTAAGTGGAATGATGAGCAAAAGCTGGAGGGAAGGACAGGATGAGATAAGACAGGATTTAGAGTGGGAGAGAAGGGACGGAGGGGAGAGAAGTGTCACTTTAAACATTCTTCACTGGGAAGAGATATCCAAACCTTAATCCTTGTTTATATTTAGTAGTAGGATTTATGCAGATGAAGACTGCCTCGGTTGCAGCTGTAAAATATGACTTTTAATCATTTAACAGGTTTCCGCATTAGTTCATTTGTATTTTTAGAGATATTCCTCCTTAGATGAGGATTATCATTTATCAGATGAACCAGAGCCGCTGCTGGCTATTTGGGTGCCCTCAGCGCGACCCAGAGTAAGATGCTGCAGATAATGGATGGATGGATATATATAGGCCCACAATCCAACAACCCACGGACACAGCGGCCCACCGGCAACACGGATTTTACTCAGTTTGCCCGATGGCCAGTATACTATCCTGAAAGAATTACGAATTTGTAAACATACCTACAGGCGATGCACAAGAGTCATCTCGCAGTTTCTTCTTATTTCCCCCCCCCCGACTCCTCTTACTGCCTTCTTTGGGGCCTTTCTTTCTGAAATTGTCTCCGCGCTAACAGAAAATGAAAAATTGTCCGTCATCGCCCTTTTTACAGCATTAATCCCTCACAGTTTAAAGGAGTTAGAACATGTCGGTTGTTGCTTGGGAATATTATATTGTCTTTAAAGCAACATCTTGGTTGTCGACCAAACAACCCTAAATCTTCGAAGCTCCAATATCAGCTTTGTACCGGTGTAAAGGAAGTTCACCCGAGCTCATTTAGCAGTAGATATTCAGCCATTTTGTTATCTTCCCAGCCACTTGACTTTTCAGTAAAGTTTTGAATGTCGTGCTCTGGGTGCAAATATAGCCGAGTCCAAAGATGTCCTGAGCTTGTGCACCTGCTTTTCAGATAACTCTCTCTCTCGCTCTCTCTCTGAGACAGACAGACCGACACACACACACACACACACACACACACACACACACACGCACACACACACACACACACACATACACCTGGATTCCTGGTGAGTCTTCTTCTC
Source organism: Ophthalmolycus amberensis (assembly GCA_024529925.1). Classification (NCBI taxonomy): domain Eukaryota; kingdom Metazoa; phylum Chordata; class Actinopteri; order Perciformes; family Zoarcidae; genus Ophthalmolycus; species Ophthalmolycus amberensis. The sequence continues at coordinate 2,361,361 of JAFEUB010001142.1, read as the reverse complement.
AGAGACTTCCTGAGATACCCTGTGATTGTCGTCCCATGGGGCTTTGCAAGCAGAGTGATTCGATTTTCACACACGCCACATGCACATTCTCACACACACACAGACATGAGCAAACACTCGTGGACAAATAGGATGAAAGCAGCTTCATCATCCCTCTTGGAGGCGAATATGTATGTGTGTGTGTGTGAGTGTGTGTGTACTGTGCCCTGAGACTTGGAGCTGCAGGCTGTCTCAGTACTGTGGGAATCAATCATGATTCTTTCTATGTAATTATGATTCTGGCATGTTAACTGTGTGCATGCGTGCGCGTGTGTGTCCACGTGTTTGCATAACTAAATCTCTTATCTCTTTTTTTCCCATTGGCTTACATACCTAAAGAGTAATGTGCATGAAAATTCACACATATCACACTTTACCGTTATAGAGGCCCTCCTTAACCGTCAGTCATAAGAACCCTCGGAAAACGTCGCCGTGTCGGTGATGTACAGCAATCATATTACTGCTTCTCTGTGCCTGAGGGGCTTGTTTGTCAAATACAGATGTAAGTGCCATCTAAATCCCACTTTCTTACACGCACGCTGCCCTGCTGCTGCTGCTGCTGCTGCTGCTGCTGCGTGTTTGTTTGTTTGTTGGATTTATGCAGAACGGTGAGCTTTAATGCAGTGATTATTACTCTGTGAGTACTCAATCTTACTTTCTCTCTTTCAGTGCTTGACAGGATCGTACCTACTACCACTATTATGTCAATACTTTTATGTTTAAAGTCGGTTGATTTTAAGGATGGTTCCAACAGTCTTAAAGGGACAGTTCACCCCAAAATCAAAAATACCCATTTGTCCTGTCACCTGTAGTGAGTAGTTTCTTCGTCTGGATTGTGGTGGTGTGAGTTGCCGCATCACTATCTTTAAAAAGGAAATATGTTTGAAAGAAATAGAGGGACAATCATGCAGCATGTTGGAGATTAAAACCAGGAGGCTACAGTCACGTTGTGATTCGTTGCAGACATGGAATATAGGCAACAAGCAGGACCGCTTCTTATCCACAGTCATTCATTATCAACCAGCACTGCAATGGAGAGAGAGAGAAGATTGGAGGGCTGGTGGCTGCGGGGAAAAGAGAGTCAGAGAGAGTGACCATTGGCAGGTAGCACACACACACACACACACACACACACACACACACACACACACACACACACACACACACACACACACACACATAGTGTCCAGCCAGGGCGATTCTTAGTATCCCTCCATAATTATGTTGAGCTGTTGCCCAAATACGTATCGATTGCCACTGAGCCTCGATTGAACCTGACGACACACACAGTCCTGTGCAGACCTCGCTGCAGATGGGGTTGGAACGAGGGCGGGATGCGAGGGTGAAATAAATTGGAAAGGGGGGAGACAAAGGTTGACAAAGAGGAAAGGAGGAAGAGATTGAGGAGGTTGTGAGGGAAGAGAAATATTAAGAGATATTTTGATATTTTATTTACAAATAGGGGATTGTTGATGTATGTCTGATGATCTTCATCAATTAGAGTACAAATTAACTCCACAATTCATATTACTTAGAGATATTTGAGTAACAATAAAACACCAATGATCTTGAACTTACATTAAGATTGACAGTTGTAAGGAAATTGTAATTTGTTTTCATTTTAACAAACATTATGAAGCAGGGGAGATAATCCTGTAATCGTGTAATAAAAGCGGCTCTGCATGTGACTCCACACCATAAACCATTTTTCCTTTAGCTGTGATCCAAAAAAAATCCTGTCGTGAATAGATAGCATTTGGCAGTGTGTTTAAAGTCAAATTCTGTGCTGTGCAATTGCGTAGAATGGGGTTCATTGTTCTGTTGTATTCACCTTATTGTTTTGATGTTATTAAAAGTTCAATGCAGGTTCACCTGAACAGATTACAGTGACAAAGAGGGAGGGGGTGGGGGGGGTGGGGGGGTGATGAGGAGGTGAATCGATGGGGACGTACTGCAGATATTGGAGAGAGAGATGAGGAAATATTTAGTGGAAAAATGACTCCCTTACTCCCACCTGCCCCCTGTCTCTTGCACACACACACACACACACAAACACACACACACACATACGCGCACACACTGAAACGCACATTCCCAGAGTTACAGTCATAGCTGTACCGATGCAAAGCTGCTTAATAGCAGAATAATGAGGGTGAATTGGCTTATGGTGTGGAGGGAGGGAGAGTAGACATAATGGTGTCAATGTGGCTGCTACACACACACACCCACACACACACACACACACACACACACACACACACACACACACACACACATCGATAGATATATAGATGGATGGATGGATAGAGACCAACATCTCTTCTTACTCTTTCTCACTTCCCCTGCTTTAAACACAAACACACAAGGTTGAATGAATGACCAAGACGGCTACAAGGCTCCTGGTTCACTCTTAGTAGTTTACAAGGGTTCTTTGTAAAACTGGATGGTGAACAATGAGTCTTCTGAGTTACACTGCGCCACATCAGTTCCGGCCTTGTAGGAGCCTCATGAGACCCACAGCTGTTGGATGTGGTCCCATGGCAATGGAATAAAACAGGAATACAAAAAGGTTCTTATCAGTACCCTTTGAAGTTGGAAAGTTTCTGGATAAAACCTACAGAGAGGGTGAAACCATTGCACCAGAAAATGGGTTTTCTGTAGAACCTTTCATAGAGGGTTCTGGGTGGAACATTTCACAGATGGTTCTGTGTATAACCAGAGAATAAGTGTCTTCCATTTCAAACTACTGGCAGAGCTTGTAATGCCTCATCTTTGTGACAGAGCATCTTTGGTATAACCCATCTGTGTTGGGTTTTAAAGGTGGAACCTTTATAAAAGGTTCTACCACAAACTAGAAAGGGTCCTATAAGCACAAGCCAAAGAACCCTATATGGTTCCAGTTGGCACCTTTTTTCTTTGAGTGACTTATGATGCTCTATCAGTAAAACTGTAATGGACATATCAAATCAATCATTCCTGTATGTCTTTTTTCTACTATATTTAATAGAAAACTAAGATCCAGGACTGCCTCAGCAAGTCTGGACTCTTTTATGGGCGGTTCACTCGTGTGTGTGTGTGTGTGTGTGTGTGTGTGGGTTGCAGCTGGTTGTACCAGTGGGGTAGTTCTACAGCCAGCGGCCTATGTCTTATCGATTCTTGGCAGGCAGCTCTGGGCGTCGGCAACTCTTCTGTCACGCTCTCCTCTCTCGCTCTGTGTTTTGGGTATCGGTCTTCTGTTGGGGTCTGTGTGGTGCTTCAGAAATTGGACCCAGTGCTGCCTCAGCAGTTCTCTGGCCAGCAGCTACAACTGTGGAAAAAAAAGAAATGAGGGAGTGACAGAAAATGAGCAAGTGTGGATTAGAGAGCGAGAGTGACAGAAGAGACCTTTTGCGGTCATGTGAGTTAGCGGTGGTGTAGCCTACCAAGCGTTTGAACCTGCACACAAGAGACTGCTGATTGTTTCCTTTTGCCAACTGACAGTCAATGTTGTTGTTCTTTTTAAGCGATGAATGTGATCTTTCTTTTATATGAACCAAGTATTCCTAAATATTACATTATTCCCGAATGTTTTTTTCTTAAGGGGCACTAGATCTGAAAAGGCAATGGACGGTAGTGACGGACAACCTATTTTGTCGCAAAGTTAAGAGACACGTTGTGCAGGAAAGCGGAAAAAAAAGAGTAAAAATCTGTGGAAATGATTGAGGGGTTGAGGAGAGATGGGAGGAGAGAGATGGGAGGGAGGGAAGAGGAGAGCGAGGCGGTTGGCAGCAAAGGTGAAGAGAGGGCGTTGGGGAGAGTGCAGCTTAGTAAAAGCTGCTCTCA
>JAFEUB010001142.1:2290000-2352500 GCA_024529925.1 Ophthalmolycus amberensis | reverse complement strand
GTTTTCCTTTAAAGAGGATTTGAAACTTTGGGAGCTACAAAGTGGGTCAGCAACTTCATCCCTTCTTCTCTCCTCTCCTTATTCACCCCGCCACATTGTCTTTGCTTTGACTTTGAGTGGAAACCTCAGCAGCACCTGTAACAGTCAAAATGCAGCGCAAAGACTTTCCCGCACATTAAAGAACACATTTCTGTGAGTGACACCGAATCCTCGTAACTGACCTTCATTCCAGGAATATTAGCGTCCGCCTGTTCTAAAGCAACAGTGCTGTTCAAGCCGTGCAACACACACGTGTTTGTGACCGAGTTGAGTCCCTGCCCCTCTGGCCATGACGATGATCGAGATATGTATTTGTGTTTACAAAAGTTTCTAATAAAACACACATACCTGAGCTGAGTTCCTAGTTTATAGAGAATTATAGTCTCGTCCCACTTCCTTTCCTCTTTCCTCTCCTCCCCTCTTGTCTGATCTCTTCTTTCTGTTGTTTTATTCGATCCTCAACACCTTTCCCCGTCCCCTCTCCTCCAATCTTTTCCACTCCATTTTTTTTCTCCATCTTTCTCTCTTCATCGCTCTTTTGCCCAGAAATGTAAGTGACCCATCTGTGATAGAGCAAAAGACACATTAGGGAGTTCCCCTCCAGCCCTGTGTGTGTGTGTGCGTGTGTGTGTGTGTGTGTGTGTGTGCGTGTATAAAACTGTGCGTGTTAACAGATATCGCCTGATGGACTCCTCCTAGGGTTGCTGTCCGTCTGCTTGGCCAATGACATTCAGCCAATTACTCTGCAGGCCTCGCTGGCAGCCAATCAAATGGAAATGGGAGAGCTTAGAGATGACCATGTGGTTTGGGGCAGAGCACTTATATTGCACTTTGTTAATGTACAGGAAAGTCAGAGCGTGCATGAGTGCTTGTGTCCATACACTGTGTGAGAGAGCCTCTCTTTTTCAATCCGTCTCTCTCCTGCTTCCTCGTGGTTGTATGTTCATGACGTATGTGCGAGTGTGGATGTGAGCAGTTTAGAACAGAGCGGAGTGCTGCAGTGAGTGCAGCAGCGGGAGAGATCCCCCATTTTGGTAACCCTCCTTCTCTTTCCTTGCTGGCCAATGTGAGCCTAAAGGACTAGTTCAACATTTTGGGAAATACGCTTTTTTTCTTTCTTTTTTTGACGGTTAGATTAAAAGATCGATATTAATATCATGTCTGTGCATGGAAATAAGGAGCTGGAGACGTAACATGGTTAGCTGAGCATAACAAATAGATTCAGGGGGAGAAGCTAGCCTTGCTCTGTCTGAGGTGAAATGAACACATCGTATTGTGTGTTTTATCCAACAGACTCTTTCTTATCTAACAGCAGCAGCATCCTGAAGCCTTGTAATCGGAGTAAAATTTGCCAAGTTTGTTGCCAAAACCTCACCAACGGTGTCCAACCTGCAACTACAGCTTCAGACGCTGCTAAGCTCTGCTAAACAGTGACTCACTTCATCTCTGTAATTAACACGCAGACATGAGATCGATCTTCTCATCGTACTCGGAAAGAAAGCAAATACGCATTATTCCTTTCCATCCCATGTACTTGTCTTCTGCTTTCTCTCTGTTTTCAGTCCTCCCTCACTTCTTTTCTCTTTTACCCACTTGCCCCCTGACACCACTACTCTCTTTTTCCTCATCTATCTTCCTGGCCCCACTCGTTCTGTCCATCCCTCCCGCCCACCCCGCTCCGTCCTCGTCAAAGCAGGTCCCTCGGTGTCAGTGTCTGTCTGTCGGTGGCGGTGATGACGAACAGCCGACGCTGCCGGTGTATTTAGCGATGACCAAAACAGCTGACTGATGCATCTCTGCGGAGGAAGCTATCGGCACATTATGCAGCCCCAACATAGTTGTATGTCAGGTTAGGATCAAGGGGTAATATGATGGGAGATGGCATGTACTTTGCACTGTAACATGTCCTCCCCTCTGGCTACATATTCAGTGACATGCGGCCATTTCGGACTGGACAACCCTGCTTTCTAAACCGCGGATACTGCTGGATGATTTCCAATCATGAAGCACACAGTTATTAATCCCCTCTCACCATCTGAGGAGGAGGGCTGGTTGAGCGAGAACTCAGCCAAGTGTTTGCACAATTTGCTCAGTTTCTGCAAACATCTGACAGACATTCAGCGATGTGCACAAAATGTTCACAATATGACAGGATGTACACGGTAATACTGTAGCTCACATTAAAACAGAGTTGAGAACTGTGCTGTTAAGTGTCATCAGAAAGTGAACAACATGATCATCTGAAGTTGAGTGGTTTGACATCTGGAACATCTGGTCCTGGCAATCTGCTCGACATCCAAATATTAGCCGCGGTGTTGACCTGGCACAGCTAATTTGCAAGTGATGTTTTCCCTCATTTCATTTCTTTTTATTCTTCTCTTTGGCATCGCTCCCTCTCCTTATTCCCCCTCACGTACGCCAGCTGAAAGATCAAACTCAGTCCCTCGTTGCTGTGCTGTGCAGGCGCTTCAGCTCTAATGTTGTTCTTGAAAACTTGACATTAACATGAAAATGACTTCAGAACGGTACTCGTGCTCCCTCGCGTCACCTCAGCCTTTTTCTTCCTGGGCTGCTTTACGACTCCATGAATGTAAGTGTAGGTGTTTAGTTCCTGTGTGAATTTGGCCTTTGAGGCCTTTGATTTTGTAGTTTTTCCTGGGCAGTGGGTGTTCTTCCATTCTGTTTGAGCTGAGGTCTATATTATGTTGTTTCTGTCTTTGGAATGAACTCGGCATGATACACGGCCCTCTGGCACACACCCACACACACACATACACACACGAATAAGTCCCTTTTACCATGAATGTAGTGCATGTATGCGTGATAACACACACACTGTACGTCTGAGTTAATGCAAATGTCTGTGTGCGAGTGAAAGTGTGCGATTGAACCGAACGCTTCCTTCTTGTGCATTATCTCTCCTAATAAACGGCCCCTCAGATGAGGTTCACGATGTCATCGCTCAGGATCCCGCCGCCTTGCACTGAACTCTCATCTTAGACGCTTCAATTCTTTAAAACCCTTTGAGGCGGCTGCACGCCGAGTGCCTCCATACAGGATTACTGTATTCAATACTTTAAAAAGAAAACATGTTTCAACAAGTAATCCAGACAAAGGGGTTTCTTGTCGGAATATTATGTATTCAATAAAGCACCACTGCGGTGAGGATTGGGCTGTGCGGTGACTCCTAATTCAAAGTCCTATTTTATTGTGATTAGCACCTCTGCTCAGTCAGTTGGATTTTTCTCCTCTCTCTTTTGTGTTCATGCAAAACCCTGCTAAACGTCAGGTGGAGAGAAAGCCACCAAGGAAGTATGAAAAGACAATTAAAGGGGATGAAAAAACGAAGGAGGAAAGTAAAAGAAAGCCAAAAAGGAGACAAGGGGAATAAAATAAGTAGAAAATAAAATGGAGAAGGAGCTGCAGGAAGGAAGGAAGAGGAGAGGATGGAATTAGGAAAGCGTGATGGGTCGGACAGGGAAACCGGAGAGAATAATTATGACGTGTATGGCTGTTGATAATGGCAATATTGACAGTGATGACAATTTTCATAATGATGACTCTATTATGACTGTGGAGGCTGTAATGATGGGAGGTTTTGTGCATGTGACAGGTGTGAAATGCACAACATGTCGAAGTGTGGTGAAGGCAGGCGTATTAATGCAAGATAACTAACGAGCAGGGCTGTGGAGGGAGAGAGCAGAGTAATCAGATTACCGAGAAAGGAGCGCTTTAACGGAACAATAAAGCAGCAGTGTTCCTGACCTTTGCATAACCCCGATGCTTAACCGCATGTCACCAGCTCCAAGTGTACATGTTGTGACAAGATCAGAACCTATCTGACAATATATTACAATTTAGCAGTATGAAAAAACGAAACAAAATATATATATATTGTTTCTGCTTTCCTGTCCTGTTAATAATCATCTCATACATCTAGATCAAATCTGACTGACATATTTGGCTGTTTACTTTCCGTTAATGTAATTTTGGGTAAATGGTGTAGTTACATGTACAATCCCAGCGCTGATAGCAGCTACTCCTGCTCAGATGTAAGGTTGGGTCCCAGAGGACTGAAGTGGAATATTGGCCTTATTAGAAGAGATGGGGAGTGGGTGGGAGAGGGCAAGATGGATAGAGGGAGGTCGAGAAAAGGCAGAGCCCCTGGACAGAGTTAACGGAAAGAAAGCAAGACACAGAGAGGAAGATATTGGACTTATTAGAGAAGAGAGTGAGTGGGAGAGGAGGGCAAACACAGAGAGACAGAGATAGAGGCAGAGAGAGAGAGAGAGAGAGAGAGAGAGAGAGAGAGAGAGAGAGGGATGATGCTATTTTGTCAGCGTTTCCCCGTGGGCTCTCGACTGCTTGTTAAAAAGTCCTGACAGAGGAACCACAGCAATAACACACACACACACACACACACACACACACACACACACACACACACACATGCACACATGCACACGGACAGACACTGCTCCTTTGTGATAAACTTTGAATAGGTCTCTCTCTCCCTGTGTGTGTGTTATCCACTAAAATGGGCTCCATTCACGCCAAAAGCATTCCTCTGACGTCAAATACAGTGTGTGTGTGTGTGTGTAGGTGTGTGTGTGTGTGTGTGTGTGTGTGTGTGTGTAGGTGTGTGTGTGTAGGTGTAGCTTCTATTGCAGTTGAAGGCTCTGCAGTTATTATCCAAAAGAAACAAACAAAGGTTTTTCGGCTCCCCTCTGTTCGAACCAAGAACTTTATTAACACCCCCTCCACAGCACACAAACACACGCTCACACTCACAGTGCCATCACGAGATCCGCTGACTGTGTTGAGCTAAAAACACTGTAATCTAGTAAAGGCTGAATAAACTTCCACGGTGTCATGAGAGTCTGTCAGAGCCATTTACATTAGAATACAGTAAACTCGCATAACGTGTCAGTAAAAGTCACCGTCGAAGCAATGTTGTTAGCGCAATTATGTTTCTCTATAAAGAGATGGAATGAGAAACATGAGCAGGCTTGCTTTTAGTTTTGGTTTGTGTGATTCTAATGTTCAGTGCTTGTAGATGAACAACCCACAGGCAGGGGGCATCATCCAAATTCATTTACACAGAGTAGAATTACACAAATTGTATATAAAACATGGCAGGTCACATTTTATTGCAGTGCAGGCTTTGCTTTTTTTGTTTTTGTTAATGAGACAGTGTTCTTAACAAAGGGAGTGTTGTTGATCATATAGTTGTATGACTAGTGGAGTCAAACATCTGGCCACCTGAACGAGACAAACGCACTTTGACAGAAGATGCTTGTTCTGCTTTAGAAACAGTGCTGCACAGAAAATAGAGCTTAACTTAAATAAGGTTATTCAAATTAAAACAGAATTGCATTTTACTTTGATTTCAGATTAAAATCTTAACTTCCCATCCCTCTCATCCATGTTATCTTATTATATTATATTTATTATATTTCCTTCTAAATTTGAACGACGCTGTTTTTCAGTCATTTAATGTCAGAAGTCAGCGCACGCTTCAGCACCATGGACAGAGCCTTGCTGCTCCACACATGAGCATGTTTAGTCCAGTGTCAATATCAAGTAGATCTCATCTTTCTAACTCAGTTGCACCTATTTAAGAAAAGGAATTCCTTCAAATCTTTCTTCAAAATGTTCTTAGTTCATCTACATCTCATTCGTCTGTATTTGACAGAGAATATAAAGGATCGCCTTGAAAATAACGTGGTCTTGGTGCCATGAGTCGGACATATTTACTTTCTCTTAATACACGTGATGTCATCATTTCCTCATATGTACGAACGTATGAGTATGTCTGAATCCTCATCACTTTAACGTGGGACACATCCATCCCACCAAAGGTTCAACTTTTCTACTTGTCTTTCCTGTAATTCTTCATTTTTGTTTCCTCTAAAGTACACAGTGGGAGGCAGACGTGAGCGGCGCCAGCCTATACGTTGTTTTGTACATTTAGATTTTGTGAGCAGTATATATTTTCTACAGTCTGTGGATCTGTTTGGCACCAGTGTATGTGATGTTGCATAAGCGTTTATCCAGCCCCACAGTGACAGACACACCGTGGAGCTGGTTTTTGGCCAAAGTGCAAAATTGAAGTCCATTATTTTGGATAGTTTTAAACAAAGCAGCCTGGCCGAGCTGCAGAGCCTGAGTTATTATGATACCGTACAAAGAATCTAATGTGCAGTGCTTACTACATGTTTATCATTTTCATATTAGGTCACCGACTGTCATCATTTTTGCCGCTAAGGACGTAACAATACACCGGGCAACTTCACACTTTGGCAACCTCAAGTGGCTGAAAATTGCTTTTTGAAGTTTATATGATTTATTTTTTTTTGTTTACAACCATAAAATGTGGTCTCAGTAAACAAAATCCAATTATTGGCGAGTTCTTCTTCCTCTGGATGGAGTGCTGCAGCTGTTGATATTTTGTTAATTTACTTCTATTTCCTTTCAGAACATAATATCGCCAATTCACACATTCACTGTGTACACTAATCACTTGTTTTCTTCATTTAGTTTCTGATAGAAAGATGTTTTTTGTGTGTGTGTGTGTGTGTGTGTGTGTGTGTGTGTGTGCTTTCTGGCTCTAGTGAGTCCGTCTGTCTGTGTGGTTTATGTGGCGAGTGCTGTCTTCTTGGCATTTCAGTTTGTTTTCCGCAGACATCTTTTGTTTTGCTGCAGCTATTTTTATGCCTGTCTGTTTATATTTAGTAACTGGCCACCGAGGAATTTTTGTCAAATCGGTGTGTTTCTCCTCCAGCGGACGCTGCAGAGCACTGCAGAGACGGAACGGTATCGGAAAGCAGATACAAGCGATACGTGGACATATATGACATCCCTTATATGGCACATATATGCAGCTTTTTGGCGTGCATGCGTTTTATCAGGCCTTTATCTTGGTGAGCGTGTGCCTCACAACCTAAACTCACAATGCACTACACACTCATCTGTGTGTGTGTCTCTTTATTTATTCTTTTTGCACATGTGTGCGTGTCATCAGACCAGACAGTGCATGATGCTATCAGCATCAGAGGATATGAGGACTACTATTTATAACTCCCCTCTGTCTCAACTTAGACACACTGTCCTGCCCCGCGGGCCAGTGCTTGTGTGTGTGTGTGTGTGTGTGTGTGTGTGTGTGTGCGTGCGTCATTGTGGTCGTGTGCGTGCCTCTTTGTGTGTCTGCAACAGGGTGGGAAATTTGGGAGTGGGAGACTGTGAACGTGATAGACGAGACACGCGTGTGTCGGTGTGTTTGTGTGCGCAAGGCGCCGCCAGCTGAAGGTGTGGGTGGGAAGAAGAGACATGTCACACTTGACAAGGGTGAAATGAGAGGATACGATTGGCTGTTTTCTGATGTCACGGATCGCGAGCCGTCCCAATTCGAAACAATCATACGCTGCTTAGTCACTCCATCAGTCACTACCCATCTCATCTCTCTCTCTTTCTGCCCTGCATCAACATTTCCTACCTCTTTGCCTCGAATTCGATGTCTCCACGGAACTTTTTCTGCCTGCCACTCTCAGGCTAATTTGCTTTCTTGCAGTGTTTTTGTTGCTAACTCTCTATCATGGCCTTCTTTTTCACTTTGCATTTTGTTTTGAGTTCCATCTGTATCTGTTCTTGCCTGTCGGCTTCTGTTGGGTTTGATGTGATGAGATCCTGTGAAAATAAAGAGACATGAGTTGGCCCGCACAAATGAGCGCAGGCACGTGCCCAGCCTCATTTGAAAGCAGAAAAAAAGCTTTTTTGTTTTTTCTTGGTAAGAGGAAGATTTCCGTTTTGTGGTAGAATTTGGCTTCTTCTCCTGAGTTCCTGGAGCTTGAATCCTTTCAGACACACAAATTAACACACACCCACACACGCAGGCATATACAACACTGCCAAAATATTATTGAAACAGAATTATTTAGAGATTATTCACAACCAATGTTGGCTTTTGCTGAATTCATTCTGCATTAACGTTGCCTTTAATGCACTGTGCATCTTGATATGTGGTGATTTATCAGGTAAAATGAAATGCTTTTTTATGGGTTGACAGAATTCCCTGAACTAATAACTCTCACCCCTATAAATTGGATTATGTAAAAAATGTAAAGTCAAATAAACAAGCTGCATATTGATCATGAGCACAGCGGTGAGACAGAAAAGAAAAATGTTTTTTTATGAAATCAAAAGAAACTTTGACGACACATGGGAGCCTTGTCAACAGGTGGTAGGTGTAGATGTTGATTCTTAAATATCTGAAGATGAAAAAAAACATTTTTTCTTATACAATTCCATTTAAAAATCACATATATATCCGCCACCATTTTTCTATTATATGTATTCCATGAGTGGCCCTGTGCTGCCCACAGTCCTCTGTATGTTGCAGCAAAGTGTGGGAGTATCGGCCGCTGCTGTGATGAAGACAGGAAGTGACACGTCTCATAGCATGACCTCCCTCCTGTCCCACCATGCTCGAGCATTGCTTCAGTTTATACCCCATTAGAACACACACACATGCACACACACACACACACACACGCACACAGGGCTGCACAGAGAGCCTCTGAAGAGCACTTGAGTCGGAGTATGGAGTGAGCCGGCCTCACACACATACACAATACCATGAAAGAGCTCTCGAGAGTCTTGATATAGGGGGGAAGGAGACGCACAGTCACACAAATTATACCCACATTATTCCGAGGGTATCAACACAATGGAAAATGAAAAGCTCGGTCATGCATATAGTGATGGAATGACATCACATTACACTGATACGGTTACACGATACACAGTCCCTGCTTTCTACAACTCGTGTCCATTTCCATCCACCCGACGTCGTCTTCCCTCAGTTGTGTTATCCCGACTCTTATTGACTGTGTCTACAGCAAAAGAGCCGCAGAATAATAGATAATTCAATATCATTATAATTCAATATAAATAATTCCGTTTTTGTTCACAGTATTTTCTGGGTATATTGTATCAGCTCTGATGTGATTGAGGCTGATGTTAGATGGCATTACACTACACAGTACTACAGCTCCTAGCATTACAGTCACACACACCAACTCTTTTTTCATTTTCGTCACACTGTGGATGAAGTCCTGTAGATGCAGGCTGCAGGCGGTGTGTACATGTAGTGCGCTGCTTTTATGCGCGCCGGTGCGTGTAAGTGCACGAGGTGCATTTGTTCGTTTTAAGAGCAGGTGTGATCTGACAAAGTGACACCGGGCGGAATCTCTTTTCTTCTTCATTTGCGTCATGTCTCTCGCTCCAACCTTTTGTTCTGTGCCTCTTAGCCATCGTTCTTTTTTCTTTCTGGCTGTCGGGTTGCGGTCTCACACACACACACACACACACACACACACACACACACACACACACACACACACACTAACCTGCAAGTCCATCATAATTAGAGTGCCAAAGACAAGTGGTGTCAAGATAAGCCATGTGTGAACTCTCTGACATTTCAAGGTAACAAGGAATCCTCACGCACAACAAATCATGCAACAAACAACCAAAGACCAGCTGACGCTTCGCCACTCCACACATTTTGTGATGCTGCACTCTTTTTTTTTCTTCTTTTTTTTCCTACTTCACCATTCATCACTATTTACTGTGACTCATTTCACCTTGTTTAATAGCCCGCGCCATAATGACTCATTTAATACGAAACCGCCGATATAAATGAATAGGAGTTAATTTGTACACCTGTAATAGTGCTTGTCTGCTCTGTCCGAGCCCATGAGTTTGACAGAATTAAGTGGCAAATGATTGTGAGTCACGTTTAATGGAGTGGATACGAGTGCCTCAGAGTGAATGTAACCCTCGCTCCCCAGAACCAGGCCCACAGAGCTCTGCAGCCCGTCTGTACCGCACCAATCCAATCTGGGCTTAATTGAATTGTTCTGAGTCCCTCATCCATATATTTCCTCCACAAGAAGCGTATTATTCTCGATCTGTGTGTGTGTGTGTGTGTGTGTGTCGGTGAACTGCCAACTTTGAAATGCTCTGTTGTTGATTGGTATTTCTGAAATGCAGTTTGAATTAGCAATAAAGGAAGTTAGACAAAAATCCAAATACATCTTCAACTAAATCTCTTCTTCTCCTCCTTTTATTCTGCTCCCCCCCCCAACCCTTTTCTCCCTCCATCTCTCTCCCCGGTTCTCTTTTCTCAGGATGTGAAGTCGATGTTCTTCCAGTTCGGTGCCTCCATCCAGCAGGAGGCTCTACTGATGGTGAACATCATGGAGGAGTACGACTGGCACATCTTCTCCATCGTCACGTCAAAGTTCCCCGGCTACCAGGACTTCATCAACATCCTGAAAACTACCGTGGACAACAGGTAGGATCAACTAGACGCCTGCTTTGCACGGTTCTCCGCAGTTTTACTCCCATCTTTATTTATCATCTTAAATTATATATCTGATCAACTCAATTATAATGATAGCCAACAAGATGATGCCGCAGCATAAGTCTTGCCAGCTGTTGCAGCCACGTGGCAAAAGTCCCTTTTATTTGGAGAAACTCTGGATAAAGGGCACAAACTGCTTTGAGTGAAATGCTAACAGTCAGCATGCTAACATGCTTACAATGATACTGCTATTATGTCGATGCTAAGCAAGTATAATAATTAACTTGCCAATTAGCTGTTAACACATAGTACAGTGAAAACATTAGTTTTGCAGGTATTATATCATAAACAAAAGTATTAGTTGAGATATTTCTCTCAAGATCACAAACATCAACTTAATGGTGGCATTAAAGGAAACACCAAGGGATCAACAGAGTCAGTAGGAGACATCATCAGGGGACCCTGAATGTCTGTACAGTTTTGTGCGAATCCATCAAGTAGATGTTGAGTTATTTAACCGGTCAGGGAATCACCAGAGCTATTAGGATTCATCCTCTGGGCAACATGGATCTTTGTACTACATGTCATTGTAACCCATCTAAGTGTTGAGGTGTTTCAGTCTGGATCAAGTTGATGGACCGACAGACAAACATTGTCCTCCCTGGAGTCATGCTGCTAGCTAGAAGGGCAAAACATCTGCACCATATGAGGAAAAGGCAGCCACACTCCTGACTTTATGTTGCAGGAATATCATATCTTAAGAGTATAAACTAACCTTGCAGGAAAACCACATTAACTGAAAGTGCGGTTACACAACTTCAGAAGGATTCTTTATTTAACAGAGGATCTATGAAGCACATGAACAACGGGCCATTCTTTCTCCGCCTCGTCCTTTCTTTGGTCATCGTTCCCAAAATCACCTCTTGAGGCCAACAGCTTGCACTGTGAGAAACTAAAGAGAACAAGAGCTGCAGTCGTGTTCGGATACGCTCCGACTGTCGCGCCGGCATTTTCTACAAGCCCATTTCTCCATTTTGTGTGTCACTGCAAATTTCCCCAGAGAATGGAGAAGTTTACGTTCTAGAGTTACTGCTCACGATGTTTCGGCCTTGCATTTTTCATCCCCTGCATTCATACTGTGCACTGCAGCAGGCGTCCTCAACCTTGTGTAACTCAAGGCCCACTTCGGATTGTTAAAAGACATTCTGACGATCGCCTTCCCAAAGAAATTAGAAATAAACAGCACATGACAAAAAAAGGTCACTTTTGGGAACGTCCTGCTAATTCATGAGCACATTTAGATAAATAGCTTTGTAAATTACCAAATATATATATTAATTTAATCTAGCCCGGCCAGTGGTTGAGAGCAGCTGTACTTCAAAGACAACTCTAAAAGGATTTCACCAGCGTTCTTAAAATGAATGTAGATGACGGGTAGGTTTACTACGCAGGCGGCCTGGCTTTCTGCCACACCTTTAGGTCATTTTGACGGATGCTGTAGCTCTCCGCAGAGAGCAAGAGAAAAAAAACTGCTGAAGAGAACAGCAAGCCATAATTCCTGGCAAAAAAAAAAAAGTCAAGTTAATGATCCATGTTCAGCAGTGTTGAGATGTTGGCAAGAACTGGTGCCTGAACCCGTGATGTATTAAAACCCAGCTGAGGAGGGTCTTTTCCATTAGCAGTTACTCTTTATGTCAAACCAAACAGCGATTCAAACACTCAGCCTGCGTCTGTATCTGGTAACACTGGCGGCAATTGTTTTAATCACACATAGAGTGGCAACAGATGGTTAAGTGGCTGTTTGAATGGGATTATGAATTTGTCCCTCAAACAGGTGTTGCTCTCAGGAAACTGCGAAGCGTGAGCTACTAAAAATGTGTCACAATTGATCTAATCTGCCCAAATAAGGTATCGGATCCTGTGCACGTTTTCGCTTCCAGTCCGAGACCCTTTTATGCTCCTGTTGTACATCCCCTCCGTACGCATGCATTTACAACACTGTTGTGCAAGATAGCTCCACGGTGTTACAGATCTGTAACAAAGAAAAGTCATTGAACATCCCAGTGTCAATACTCGTACCACCTCCGGAAGTGGTTTGACCTCAATGTTGGAATAAAAGCCGTCATTTATGAAACATGAAAAAAGAAAAAGCCAAATTATTTGCAATTACCCGTCGTCGATTTCCCGTGTCAGCGTTCAGCTGGTTCAAAGCGACTCAGTCACGGGCAGACAGTTTTAATACCAATGAACTTCCATCATTCACTCCAGAAAATTGGACTGAGTGAGTCAAGACTGACCTGCGTGGAAACATTTTAGCGCTGCAGCAGCCTCGATTAAATACTGGCCCAGACATGTGACATGAGAGGGAGGTGATATGTTTTGTGGATGGCTACATACGTTCTGACGGAGATGAATGCAGGCAGGTAGATGCTGTGCCCAACCAGTGTCATTTAGATTGAAGATGACAGATCTGGGTTTTTAGACGGGAACGCTTCAGGCCTGCATGATCTGGATCGTCTCGAACACACAGCGTACACACTCGCATGTTTCAACCCATGACCTGCAAGTACAGAGTGTGCTGAGGGGTAGAAATCGAAATGATTATAATCGGTCTCTTGGTCGGTTTGGTACAAAGCAAAAGATTTATAACTGTGTTTTTATATTTCTGTGTAGAAAACAGGAAATGTTTTTTTGTTTTTTTTACACTACAGTATTACATTCTCCCATAATTGTTATTACCCATGAATGTGTCTCTGTGTATCATTGTCTCTCTTCACTAGTTTTGTCATCGGGGACCTGTAGACCATTATCACTCTGGACAGCAAGCAGTGGACAGCAAGTCCCAAATCACTCTCATGCTACACTGCTTGTCTGTTGTTGCATTCTTGCACGCTAGTTCACTGCTCCCCCCTTTTCCCTATCGTGTGTCACACTCGGTCTCCTGTGTGTGTGTGTGTGTGTGTGTGTGTGTGTGTGCATCTGTATTTGTCCCTCACTCTGCCAGCTCTGCCATCAAGGGCCCGTCCTCCTGATACCACAGCATGTTATTAGTTTATGATATATCATTTTCTTTAATCACTAACATAACCGCCACTTCCTCTGTTTCTGCTGCTCTTTAGCCGCACTGGGACCCGCTGAATATTATCACTCTGGACGTGAAAGAAAAAGAGCAGCCGGTCCCACTGGATGGAAAAAGACACTCTAGAAATGCATTATCATTTTAATAAGCGCTTGTTGCTTCTCTCTCTGGCTGCAGAACTGCATAGGAAAAGCTTCGGAGTTCTGCTTTCCTTCACAGTTGTTTTGAGTATTTAAGGTTCAACACTTCGAGATACATCTCATATCAGCAACATGGTTGTGCAGGAGTAATGAAACATTAAAACCTATTTTTGTTGTGACAGACGCTATGGTTTCATGTTAATAACAGCAATATTTTCTGATAAGTGCACGCTGACCACAGGCCCTCTCACATTAACCGACAGCGCTTGTTCTCCTTGTCCTTTAGTCGTGCGGGCTGCAACCTGCTGAGCATCGTTATACAGGGCCAGCTTTAGCATTTGCATTCTCCATTTAGCCTTAATGTGTTCCCCCTGACAATGAGCACTTTACACCTATTAGCATTCACATCACACTTAACAATGCTATTAATTATAATGGATAATTATAACTGCCCTTTCCAGCACCTGAGCAAAGTTAATAGGCTATTAGTTCAATATTAACATTTCACTCCTGTGCTCGTTATCCTTGCTTTAGTTTTGTGGGCTGGGACCTGCAGAATGTCATCATTCTGGATGCAGTGGAGGAGGACAGCCGGTCTCAGATCATGCTCAAGAAGGTCCAGTCCCCGGTGGTGCTGCTCTTCTGCTCCAAGGACGAGGCGGTCTACGTCCTGGAGGAGGCTCGCTCCCTGGGCCTCACCGGGTTCGGATACATCTGGATTGTGCCGTCGCTCACCACCGGGAACCCGGATTTCACGCCCGAGGCGTTTCCAGCGGGGATGATCTCAGTGTCGTACGACGACTGGGACTACCCGTTGGAGGCGCGGGTCCGGGACGGTCTGGGGATCATAACGTCGGCGGCGGCGGCCATGCTGGACGAGTACGGCGACATCCCCGAAGCCAAGACGTCCTGCTACGGCCAGATGGAGAAGACGTCCAAGCTGCCCCCCACTGCGCTACATAAGTAAGTCAAGTCGAGTTTTGGTATTCATATCTATGATTATCAGAAGTACAGTGAGCTACGTGTCCTTTTTAGAGGGGGGAGAAAAATAGAAACAGCACAATTATAAAAGTTTTCATAAGGTTGTGTGTATTTCTATGACATAAAGAGAGTGTCTGTGTTACTGCACATGAAATGTTTGTGTGCGTGGATGTTTGTTTGAGTGCATGGCTTCCTGCCACAGTCTATTTTTACCCCTAGTGATTAGAGACTTCCACCAAGTCTGCTTTAAGGATACAGATTGAAGAAAGATGCAATTACTGGATAGAAACAACACATGGGATTGAGAGTTAGAGCTAAGGGGAAGTGTAGGAGTCAGAGGGAGAGAGAGAAGGAGAGAGAGAGAGAGAGAGAGAGAGAGAGAGAAAGGGGAATGAAAGAGGTGAATGGGAATCGGGGAGGGTGTTTGTGATTTAGGCAGCGAAGAAAGACGGAAGGGATGAAATTGAGACCAGGGTAACAGCGGGGAGCCGCTACAAATGAGTGCTCTCCAAAATTGAAGAGCTCCTTGATGAGCCCTTCTGTTCCTCTTCTCATTTAGTCCTCCACGTTCTCATTCACTCTCTCCTGCTCTCCTCGCTCCCCGGCAGCCAGTGGGAGATGCTGCAGGTCTTGCCAGCTCTGTCTGGCAGAGGAGGGAGAGAGAGACGCACGCAAACTTGTGTTCACATCACAATGTTATTGTTTTTTTTATATATATTCTATTTTAAAAAAATAATAATGAAGTGTGAAATTAATAATCTCAAGTCTAAATGGCAATATTGAATTCCAAAATGTATTTCCAACAACAACAATCGGAAAAGCTGCCTGTGCAGATACAGCAAGATGCTTTAATGAGGAAATGATTGAGAAGAACAGATTTAGATGCACTCAGAAGCACAAGACGTGTTTTGATATATAATAGTCATTATTTCGGAGAACATTGTGCATCAATATAATTGGAATAGATCAGTTTGCGTTTGTCTCACATGAAGGCTTGAAATATGGCTCAAATAGCTGATATTATATTAAACCACAACATCCAGTAATGTCCTGTATGAATCCGTTTTGAAAGATGTGTTTTCTGATGTCGAGTCATTAGTTTTTACCCGACATCATCATCTCAAACGTTTGCATGATGTTCACTTCAAAGTGCAATGACAGTTTCTCAGAAAAGGGACTCCGAGCAAAGAGAGGAAGAGAGAGGAGAAAATGAACACGATTGAAGTCAAACGTTTCCCTGTGAGGTCAGCGTGCAGCGACTGTCTTTACATTTCTACCAGCCTGAATCGTTTTCATGTAATTGGCCAATAACTCAACCAGGAACTCTTTCTGGCTGTCATGGCTAACGTTACACCACAGGTTGGCTTATTTGTCCATTTTGTATCCGGCCAAATTCAGATCAGCATTTTGGATCAATTGTCATTTGGGGTCTGCAGAAACCAAACCAAGTGGATCGTGCACCATGGGTAGTTAAGGGGGGCTGGGAGATTAGAGCACTAGCTGGGCTAACAGGGCTGTTTTGAAAAGCTATAAATTCCGGTAGTCATTGAGGTCACACAGGAGTTACTGGCATTGATGAGCCACCACTCATACATTATGGTCATTCTGTGCAAAGGGACCGTCAAGTTAATATCTGATTAAATACCCACTCTGCACTACTGCAGCTCCCCTTTTGTCAGGAAACACAGATACACTAAAGAGAGTGACCGAACATCCAGAGCCAGCTGACTTTGTTCCCAGCATGCTCTGCTGCCTCAGGTTGTTTCCCAGGTGATGAGTGGCCACAGATGGCTCTGTTGTGGGTGAGAGCGCTCAGCCAATAGGGCTTCAGGGCCAGGACACGAGGAACATGATTGGTCAAGGCTAGGTCGGGGCGACAGGCCAGTGTGGGTTGTTAGACCATCAACGGCTGTCAGGGGATATGGGAGGACATGGCCAGCGCGCGCACACACACGCACACACACACACACACACACACGCACACGCAGAGGCGGGCAGATGGGCTGTATGTAGAAACGTACAGCACTAGTGTGAGTATTTGCGGTGGGTCACAGTGTTATATCCTCATCATTAGTTCTTCAGGGGGTCCACTGCCTCGTCGTAAGCCAGATGTGAATAACAGCAGTATCTTATGAGCA
The DNA here is from genome assembly GCA_024529925.1 of Ophthalmolycus amberensis. NCBI lineage: Eukaryota > Metazoa > Chordata > Actinopteri > Perciformes > Zoarcidae > Ophthalmolycus > Ophthalmolycus amberensis. The sequence goes on along the minus strand of JAFEUB010001142.1, from coordinate 2,335,757 downwards.
TTCGGCTGGCATTTAGTATAAAACAACTCTCCGACTAAACTGTGATTCGTGACAACTATTTAATTCACAATGGATGCTGCCTCTGTGCTTAAGTGAGCCAAAACATGCCACAATGAAACAAAACCCGTTTTGACAAGGAACAAAATGAGTAGATGGTGCTGAAATCACAGGAAAGTCTGTAGTTCTGGGGGAGTTTCACCTCACTCGCTTCGCCTCCGACAGCTGTTGTGATAAATCTACTGTGACACATACAAGATGAATATGTTTTGCAGAGTAAAGCAAAAATAAAATAATAATAAAAACAGGAGACAAATGACCGACTAAGGGCACTGGCCAGTGCAGCAATCAAACAGAGTGACAACCTGTGCTTCATTCAAAATATGCCGTGTGCGTGTGGGGGTTTGTGTGTGTGTGTGTGTGTGTGTACGCTCGTGTGTGTGTACGCTCGTGTGTGTGCATGTCAGGAACAAGAGAAATATCCCCACCCCTAAGAGAATGTTCTGTCATGGCAGATTTACAGTGCACCGTTTCACCTTGCTGTGGTGAACAGTGTGCCTTACAATACTTTAGCACTTATTTATCAGTGTGTGAGTGTGTGTGTGTGTAAAAGGCGTGGTGGTAGTAGAGTTCTGACAGGTAATTTCAGTCTCTAGCTGTGATATATGAGGGTCAGAGCTCAGGAAACACACATGCACGCACATACACGTTACACACACATGCTGAGTCCTGGGGCAGCTGTCCTGAGAGCCGTGCAGATGTTTGTACTAACGCACACACGGCGATAGAGCATTGCCGATCGTGCAATTAGCTTCCAGAGTAGCATGTTAAAACTAAACACTGAACTTTCTCATGCACAAGTTGTGTGTATGTATTGTACAAAGCAGCTTCGTGCATTCGTCATTTTCACTGAGTCAGAGACATAAACTATGAATGATGTTTTTTTACAGAATGGAAACAATGATTCAACACGATGCCGGTCACACCCCGGCTCATGAATATTACATTACCGCATGATCGCTGGCTAACTGTGTTGATAAATGTGTTTTATTGTTTTTAATATTTGTATTATTCCACATTTTTGTCTGCAATTCTCCTGCGACTCGTGACAAATGTGATCTCACAGAGAGCAGTGGGTTTGAGTGGAAGGGGAATATTCTTCTACTCAGTGTCAGCTATTGAAGCGTGTTCACGTGAAATGGACTGTGTAAGGTATTCTCCATGTTACTGTTGTAACCCGGTTAGCAAACATGCAACAAATGATTTGGAATCAAATAAGAAACAGGTTAGCTGCTCAAAAGCTGATATTTGGAGACACAATATCATTCCAAATAAAGACGGATAGCGAGAGGAGGATCAAGACAGAGTTGGATCGACATAGTTGCTGATACATTCTGTTACACTGTGAGTAAGAATATCGACAAATCATGAAAATCATTTTAAGTTATTTTACCCCCAAATCCGTCTTGTCAGATTAAGCATTGCCCTGCGGTGAACAGTCTGTGAGGGACTGATCCCTTTTTAATCGAATAAATCTGTGTAGGCCCACACGAGCAGGAGACGTGTGCGTCTGTGTGCGAGTACGCAAGAGCTCTCGTTTTAATATCGTTGAAACGGCGATTGCGAAGCAAAAGCGGACGCATCTAAAACAATGAGCTAATTGCAGTTCAAGATCCCGATGCTCAGCCTGAAGTGTCACTTAGGCAGTGGTGGGTGTGCATTCTGCACCACGCTGCAGGAGCAGCGGTGTCCAACGGGCTGAGCTCACTCAACTAATGCTGAGTACAGCCGTGACTGCCTGGCTGTTAGCTGACGATACCTGTTCAGAAGTGGCGAGAAAATCTCATCTCAATGGTATACTACTTATATGTGTACTTCTACTTCGAACAGAAAAATGATACGTTGCAGATTTTGGCTGCCTTACTGGCTTCGTAGGACAGAAGAGTTGTCTGCATTGTGTTCATTACCCGGGTGTAGCAGATGATTGACAGCTAGTGTGTTACATCTCAGAGATAAATGAACCACCAAGTTGCTTTTGGTTTGAGAGCGAAGAGAAAGGAAGATCGCAGAGTCGAAGATGTTAACGGGGTGTAGTCAGTCGCAGCTGCAAATCCTATCGCACAAGAAGTTTCTTCATTTTTCCTCAGAGGTAAGGTATCTACGGAAGGTGCTCCAGTGTTGTGCAGGGATTCCTCAACTAAAACTTGATTTGCATGTTGGAGAAAGGAAGCCCCGTGATACTCAGACTCAGCTTCAGTGTAAAGAATCCCCAAGCCGATGCACATAAACCGCTATTTTGTGCAACAAAAGGAATCCTGCTGAAGTTGCTGTGTTGCATTTTGCGGTGCGACTGCAAGCTTAGAAGAGAGAAAATGTAATTGTTGGCATTAATCTTGTGCTGCCCGAACTCAGACTGAAAAATAACTGCACAAACATAATGCACACCGGGGACAACAGGAGGGGCAGAGGCTCTGCTAAGACAGCATCTATTTCGCCGTGTACAGTCATCATTCAGGCCACACTTAACACGTGCCACCTGAGGCACGAGTGTGTTTTCAAGTGACTACCCATCATTGGCTCATCTTAAAAGGCCTAAATCTGCACTGGTAGCAGTTTTTTTTTCTCACAGTGTGTGTGTACTGTTGCAGTCCATGGATCATGAGTGCTGACAGTATACAAAGGATAAATGTCTCTATCTTTAACACACACACACACACACAATATTATACGGTTCATCTTAACATCTTTGTGGAGACTCTTTCTCCTGCAGTAAAGCCTCTTAAAGAACCAGAACAGATATTATTCTGAATATGACAATATTCTGAATTTGATACGGGTCATGTAAACAGCATTTTCCGTCCGCCGACATTTGGATTGGGGGTATTCCGACTAAGACATGTGTGATGTATCCATATTATTTGGGTTTTAGAAGTATTGTTTGGACATGTGTACAGCGCATTCAGAACATGCGTCTCATTTGCGTTTTTTTACGGTACTTTGCAACACACGACCAAAGCAAGCCTTCATACGGCCAGCTCTGTGCGTTGTACACATGGAGGTATGGTGGTTATACACCAACCGACTAGCTAACACTTTGCAGAGATTCATGCCTAAAAGAACAGCCCACTTTTCTGGTCGGAGACAGGAACACACCTGCTTTTAGACACTATGACAAACTCGCACCCACACTGCCATGTCACCGGCTCAGGGGGAATATTGACGTTTTTTCTAATAGGGGCAGAAAACATTTTGTGCATGCAAACATACTCATTGTTTATTATTATTAACATCATCAATCTTCATGTGTGAGCTGTTATTTGCCTGCTACAGCGGCAAATAAGACATTCCAAATCGTTTTTACTCCAAAAAAAAGGAGAAGGGAGGAAAAAATAACACGGAGGATATTTTTATCCTAACTCTGTCGAGGCTTAGTGCTCTTCCTCTCCCATCACACATCTCTCTCCCTCAATCGCTCTGATCTTTATACCCTCAATTTCTTTTTTTTGTTGGGTGCTCCTTCTCTGCTGTCTCCCCACCTCTGCACCCTCCTCTCGCCCCCTCTTATGAATAGAGAGATTACTGATATAATGGAGGCTGGAAAGTGAGAGGAATTGGATCGCTTTACTATGATCTCAGTGCTACAGCGGGAGAGGAAACGTCAGGGGGAGAACTGTTGAGGTGGGCAAAGTCGCTGTCTGTGGTTCTCTGTGTAAGTGTGCGAGGAGGTTGATTCAGGGCTGTTTAGGGTCGTATTACACTCCAGCCTGTGTCCGTATCCAAGCAACGTCGTATCAGGTCCACCTGTTTGATGGCCGTCAGCCCAAACACACACACACACACACACACATGCATACACACACAACCTGCCCATCCTTTCTGCTTCCTGGTATTTGTGTTGTATGATATAAGAAAGCTTCACTTTGATTTTCACAGAAACAGCTAGTGACCCATATATTTACCGCGCTCGGGATAATAATCATCATTTTCTCAGTGGTGCCAATTTTCCGTTAGCTAGTTTGAAAAGCAGAGGGTTCCATTGAATTTAATCTCAGACCTTTTCTTTAAGCCGCACTAGACATGTTTTTATGAATAAACTCACTGCTTTTATGATCCTAAATCACAAAGAATGGTTGTTGTCATTGGCTGGGACTTTTTACACAGGAAATGATAAATCAGGTTGTCTGGACATCCTCACGTACTCCCTACCAGCTTCACCAGTAAATCATTTTGTGTTTGTTTTGTTCCATTTATGATGTGCAACTCACATAGTCACATCATTCTAACACCCAGCACATGTTCTGACATCGTTACCTCGGAGTTACATCAGATCCTTCGCAGTGATGCTGTAAAGAACCTTTTTTATTTGCTGCTTTGTGTCAAAAGAAATGGGAGCATGACAGAGAGTAAAAATAATCAAATGTGCAACAAAGGAGATCAAAATGTACATTATACGGACAGAAAGAAGAGCAAAAACTCCCACTGTGCGTGTGTGTGTGTGTGTGTGTGTGTGTTTGTTTGTCTGCATCACTTCCAGATAGATGGTGGTAAAGCGCAGAATGGGCTTTTGTCTGAAAGAGTAGCCTGGGCGCTGGTATTGATTCCTCTGCTGGAGTCGCACCGAATTGGGTTCAGCGCTGCATCCCGCGCCCAATCAAATGGCTTAATACCACTCACCTGGTTGCTTCAGGCCAATCAGATTATTTTAATCACAAAACCCACTGAATCCCCTTATCGCTGGCTGATTCCATCTGAGTATTGAGTGGCTGTGTGGCTGTGTGGTGTGTGTGGTTGTGTGTGTGTGTGCATGTGTGTGTGTGTGTGTGTTTCCAGCAGCAATTTAAAGGGACACAAGGGCATTGCAAAATCTCACCACACACTAAACCAATATAGTAACACTTAATGCATTATAAACTGCTCATAGCGATGCATCATTATAGTTATAAGCACTCATAAATATACATAATTATAGTGTATTATAGTTCTCATAGTTGTAATACATTATAATATTTTTATAAAGCATTATAATGTGATTATAAATTACTCTAAATGGTCATTGTTTGCTTTAAATAAACTTAAATAGATTTTCATAATGTCTGATGTATTATTCTTGCATATAGATTGAATGATGTCTTACCACTTACACTAAAGTATCATCACTTTATAATGCATGATAACTATTTATTATGCAGTCAAAAGATGAACATGCATTTCGTCTGACTCTATGAGAATCATACTACACTATAAAAATAAAAACATTTTTAAAACCGAATTAAGATAATTGGGCGATATTGTCTCCAATATAAATGTCTTAATTATACATGAGCATTAAATGTCTCAAATCTAAAAGCGCAATTTGCGCCCCATCAATAGCACCACCTTCACACACGGCGGCGTGTGCGTGCACGATGGGGTGCACGCCGTGCAACGCCTCACCTGCAGCGCTCCGCTGGGGGTCCATGTTCCACTTAGAAGCTTTCCCCCGTCGCCCGGCCCGCAGGATGGAGGAGAAGAGGAAGAAGAAGAAGAGAGGAGCTGTCTCTCCCTCCATGTACATGACCGCTGACAGAAGGAATGAGGGAGACAGAGTGGGGAAGGGCCGCCATGATTAATGTGGAGCCCATGTGGACCCAAGAATATCTTCCCACTGCCCTCCATCTTAGCTAATGTGACCTGCCATATGGGTCACTCATTACTGTGTGTGTGTGTGTGTGTGTGTGTGTGTGTGTGGGTTAGTGTGGACACACTGTGGTTATAGGTTCTGTTTCCTTTTCTGGTTGGAGCTTTTTTTATTCCTCAGCATTACGCTTTGACTCTCGATACAAAGAGCCTGTGTGCATATCTTTAGATTGGTAATACTGGTAGACTGTAAATTGACTTTTTCTCATGCTAATGTAATTCAATTTCCCTCTTTCCTCTGTTTCTCCTCGCCTCCATTCATTTCTTCTCATTCTCTGATTTTTCTACCTCCCCCCCTTTCTTTGTCCTTATCTCTGCTACTTCTTCACCCTCTGCTCCTCCTCCTCCTCCTCCTCCTCCTCCTCCTCCTCCTCCTCCTCCTCCTCTCCTCCTCTTCCTCTCAGGTACATGATGAATGTGACATGGGATGGCAGAGACTTGTCGTTCACAGAAGACGGCTACCAGGAATACCCAAAGCTGGTGGTCATAGTTCTCAACAAAGAGAGAGAGTGGGAGAAGGTAGGATCTTTAAGTGTGTGTGTTGTGTATCTGGGTTGGTTTGTGTGTGCGTGCGTGCAAACATGTGCACGTATTCCTGTGAGTTCCTCCGGGCCGAATAGCTATACTGAGCACACCTCGGTCATGTCTGGCAGTATAAGTGTGGGAATTTGGCGGTTTATTCTACGGTTCCAGACATATTGTTGAATTAGCTTTGAACATTTTAACTTCCTCCCCTCGTCAATGTCGAGCTGTTAGACTGATTCATGTATTTTGATGTATATTTTATATGTATTATTTATACTATATACTATATTATATTGTACTATATTATTTCATATATTGTTGATGTGTTATATTGTTTTATTATATTATATTTCTATATTAAGACAGACAAACACCTATTATCATTACTTAATCACGTAATCGATTATCCTGGTGTGCACAGTTTACATACTATGCCTTACTGATTTGTTGCTATAATCACACTATGTCACTCTTGTGTTGCCTTATAATTTTGACTTTAATAGTTCTGGTATAGTTTGCATATTTACTTCTATTCTTCTTTTTCTTTTTCTTTTTTTAATCTATTCTATTTTTTTGTTTAATATACTTCTAATGAACTGTTTAGTTTTTACTTTCTGTTCTTATTGATCAGGCTTATCTTTTGTTAAATGAATTTAAGTCCTAATCGCAGGGAGTTTGGTTGGTGGCTCGTTAGACTCCATACTTCTGAAATCCTGGCTACGGCCCTGGTGTTCCTGTTTGTGTTCATGCTGCTTTTGTTTATTGTATGTTTCACTTTGTTGCTTTTTCATGATCAATGCTATGTATGTTATAGAGATGCGGCAATAACAAGATATCTGTAATAACCAATATCGGCTGATAATATTGGCCTACTTAATGTATTGGTCGAGCTCTATTACAAATATCTTTCCTTTCGTTTTTCTCAATTACTGACTGACACGTTTTTACCGCTAACATTGCAGACCTAAATAAAAAACTGCAGTGAACTGCAAAAACAAAAGCAGCAATAAGAGCCGAACACCCGAGTTGAAATGCTACCGCTGTCTGATCGAACAACACTTAGTTGATCAATGAGCTCATTTAACAGCAAGCCCGTGGATTTCTTCATGTGAGGAAACTTCTACAAAGAAACTTGCTGAGTTTTCTCGCTATTGTAATGGACTTTAAATGGCAGCCATGTGTCTTTACACCTAGAGGCTTAAGTTCAGAAGGGGTGAGGCTGAGGGTAAACGTTTGGGAGAAGGATGTAAAAAGAGAAAGGTGTGTGGTTGTGTATATCTTTCATTCGTGTCCCGTCTCCTGCCATCACCTCCATGTTTTTGTCTCCTTCATCCCACTTCCTCCTCCTTTCACAACATCTTGTATCTTCCCTCACATCTCTCGTCTGCCTCTTTCCCTCAACTCCCCACCTTCAACCTTCTCTCACTTCCTTTTTCCTTCACCTGTCTGCTTCCATTTCCTTCATTTTTTCCCTTCATCCCTTCCCTCCTTCCCTCCTTCCCCAGGCCAGGTAATCTGTGCTCTCTGTCCGTCTTTAGCTGTGATTGCTGTTGTGGTGTCTGATAGCACCTCAAACCACAGTTAATCAAAACCTGAGAGCTCCGTTATTGGGGTGGCAAGGGTTCACTGCTCTTTCATGTGCATGTGTGTGTGTGTGTGTGTGTGTGTGTGTGTCTGTGTTTATTCTTTCACACTGGTTATTGACAGAAACACTTCGAGAGACTTGTGCGTCGACCAATCTGGTTGTTATTCAGGTCACATCTGTGTGTGTGTGTGTGTGTGTGTGTGCGTCTACGCGTTACAGTATTCGGTTTAGTTTGCCGCAATCCGCACAGTCTCCACCCAATCTTTGAGACTAGCTTTTTCATATTTCATACTGACACACACACACACACACACACACACACACAAAAGACCCTTTGTTGGTGTGCTGAGGGGAGGTAGAGTGTGTTGTTGTAAACAGCCTGCGAAATTGATCAGTACCACTTGACAGTGGTGCAGAGACTGAAAGCAAGAGAGACACGGAGACCCAAAGTGGAAACATAATTGGGAGCTTCTCTCTCTCTCCATCCCTCCCTCCCTCCCTCTCTCTGGTGCAGCCGTCCCACCCATGCGCCAGAAATCAACGGTACACACACACACACAGAGAGAGAGAGAGAGAGAGAGAGAGACTTCCATGATGATCAAGAGATAAAAATGCAGTAACTGCACTAAAATATGGATATGCACTAAAAATATAAAATGTGTCCCCTTGAGGCACAGGAGGAAGAGGAGAGAAATATGGAGAGATACCGAGACGAGCGAGCGATAGAGACAGATGGGCCGAGATAGCGGGAGCAAATGAGCATGAGAGAAAGAGACACAAAGAGATAGAGAGAGGAAGGGCGAGGTGGAACTAAGCCAACAGCATGTTTCCTCTCTTCCTCACCCACTACAGGTGTGTCGCACTCAGGTTTTCAAAGCATCCTCACCTGCTGTTCTCTGCAACACACACACACATGCATGCAACACACAGTTGGTATATGTTGGAATTTTTAGGATGCTTTTGAAACTGCCACACCTGTATGGTTGAATGCGATGGTGGTTTTTTTGCCGTTGTTTTTTTAAGGGTTATGTAATCGCCAGTGAATTACTGTTTCACTCTAAAGAGGCGCAGACTGCAGCAAATCATGCGGGTATGTCTGACTGGATCAGAAGGCTGGATCCAGTGTGGCGTTATGGGGGCTTAATGCAGAATTAGGCTTTTATCTGGGGAAAAAACGTGGCGTAACAACTGAACAGATGTAGCAGCAAGAAGGAATGACGATTCAGCGCTGCTGGGAGGTGCATATTTAAGCATTCGCCATGAATGTGTCGACACAAAGATGGTGCATGTTGTGCTATTTTTAGAGGATCACAAAATGCTAAAATGTTTGTATTGAAGAGTTTAAAGATTGCTTTACTTTGACGATAAAGGCTACAGACACATACATTATTCACCTTATTAAGTTGTAGATTTAACTTTATATGTTTTGTTAAATATAATAGCTCCATCGCCAATTAAAGTCGTTAAAAACACTTCGCGGTGCTTTTTGCTACGATCAGCATGTTCAATCAAAGTATTGGACAAAAAGAAGTAAAAGCGATGATGGTGCTATCGAGGAGAAGGGTAAAGGGGGCCACCACAGTCATTAGAGGTTCTCCTTGGGGGACGTGAATGTATGTATCGGCCAAATTCCATTCCAATCCATCCAGTAGTTGTCCAGGCATTTCTCACAAAACTATAGATTTAAACTTCATGGTGGTGATGATGGGAAAGTCAGAGGATCACCAAAGTCATTTGGATTTATTGTCTGGAAACCATAAAGGTCTATTTTTGAGAAATTAATTAATTAATCCTAACTAACCAAAGTCATTAGGATTCATCTATATTCATATGTTCATCTATCCATAATAATAGAATGCATCCGAAAGTATAGAAAATCAGAAGTATGTATTAATTGACTGAGCTTTTAGAGTTTCACTGCATGAAATCATGAAATGTATAAAAGTTACAAAAGGTGAAGTTAAAAAGCCACGTCAGAGTCGGTGCAGCTTTGAGGAAATACACGGTTGAAGAATCAATGATTGCAGATTGGACGACGAATTTTCTTATTGCATTCAGAGCTACAGTATACGACTGAAGCAGAGAAGTGTATTTACTGATCAGAACCAGGATGTTGTGTTTTATTCCTGCTGAGTACATGGAGTGTGTAAATTGCTTCAGGAACTGCTGCAGTGTTAGCAGCCAGTTCACAAAATAATTATTACAGACAGCATGGGATTTGTGCTTGGAGAATCACAATACGGAGAGCACACACACACAGAAAAATCCCAAGTGCATCCGCACGCATGCACGCATGCACGCACACACGCACGCACACACACACACACACACACGCACACACACACACACACACACACCCTTCCAAATAAACACACATTCGATCTAGGCGTCACTGTTCTCTGAATCTTTATAAAAGCTTCCACTTTAGGGAGAGATGTCTAAATCCATGGATGCGTTTTTTTCTCGCTCTCCACTCTGTCATCACACACAAGCACATGCACACACACACACACGCATTTATAAACGCTATAACTCTCCCGGTGAGACTGGCACAGAGAAGCTGCTCAGTTGTAAAAGCGCTGACCCTTGTTTTTCTTTATTCTTATATCATTCTCTCTCACATTTTCTCTCTGGTTCTGGTTGATTGCAGCCCTAGAGTATGAATGTGTATCCGTGTGTGTGTGTGTGTGTGTGTGTGTGTGTGGTTCACAGAATGAAATAGCAGATATTACACACACGCACACACACACATACACTCCTTTCTATGTAATGTGTGTGTGTGTGTGAGTGTGTAATATCTGCTATTTCATGCAGGGAGATTCAGCATTCTGCTGCCTGGCCGGTCGATAAAGAGAATCCTCTATCCTCTCTGGGCATTCATTTATAACCCCTCTTTCTTTAATTAGATAGAAGGAGAGACAGAGAAGAAGTGGGAAGAGGAGGACAGGAGGACAGGATATCAGAATAGCTGCTGAAGTCAGCTTATTCTTCTCCTCCTCCTTTTCTTCTTCCCCCTCTTTTTTTCAACCATCTTCTGAGTGGAACTTTTATCTCTCCGTCGAGTTTATTGATTCAGCCAACCAAATTAGGCCAATACTTAAAAGCTTATATTAGTGATTGACTGGGTCATTCACTGCCTGTTTTCAGGTTTGTCGTGTACACTGATACTTAAAGGTGCAACAAGTCAGTACGGAATGTGCACTTTGCATCATATTAAATCATTAAAGGGATCATGTTAAGGTTCATACTTGCATTTTGCTTTTCCACGAGAATATGTTTACATGCTTCGATGTTTAAAAACACATTATATTTCTCATACTGTCGATCTGAATATCACTCTGTTCACCCTCCGAGGTAAACGCTCCGTTTTAGCGCCTGTCCCTTTAAGGCCCCTTCCCGAAAAATCCCATTCTGCCCTGATTGGCATGCAAGAAAAATATGGTGGGGGTGTATTCTAACGAGCCTACACGTGTCAAAGGAAGGGGGTCCAAATCTGACTGGCTTGTTGAGTCACATGTCTTCAGATCCAAAGACTAACTGTGTTGTCTTATTTCACAGTTGGGTTGGTACTCCAGATACCCAAATGTATGTGCACAAGCACTGTTTTTTCATGATATGTCCCCTTTACATATAAAATACAATGAAAGAAAAATGAAGCTAACGGTGTTTTTTTTCCAGTTGCAACCAGAAGCGTTTGGCATAATGATGCATAGTTAGAACCCCCGAGGAGTATGTATATCAGCAAAGCACACTCTGCTGCTATCTGCTGCTTTAGGGTCTTACTGAGACTCCAAACTGCGTGTACAATCGTTTTGAACCCACGCTCGTTCCTGTTTTTTCTCTCTCTGACTCATCTTTGTTTATTTTTTTTCATTCCAGAATCCCTTCATTTTTGTGACACAAGTCCTATCTCCCTGATTATGCCCATATTCCCCCTCACTTTACATTACCAAGCCCATTTCCTACTATACCTCCCCGCCCCTTTAATACACACACACACACACACACGCACACGCACACATATACGTGTGCGTAGCTACAGACACGCACTCACTCACTTGTGAAATGCAAAACAGCTGGGGTAAGACAGATAGACAAATGCGGCCGTTCCCTGGAGAGTGAAGGTGACACACAAGAAACCGCATACATGCCACCTCAGCATACCGTCCTGCCCCCCCCCCCCCCCCCCCCCCCCCCACACACACACACACACACACACACCTAGAGATGTAGCTGACAGCAGAGTGAGCTGTTGACAGCGGTGCTGACTAAGAGTGGAGAAAAGACTCTAATCCCTGTCAGAGGATAGAAAACCACTCGAAGCAAAACAATTAAAATGCTAATTTGACTTCCTCCTCTCTGCTCGCCTGTTAATGACTAAAGCCAGGCATGCAGGCTGAGCAACAACGCGTGTGTGTGTGTGTGTGTGTGTGTAAAACCACTGTCCAATATGACTGCAGGGTCAGAGGGGTGACCGATTAGCGCAGCTATATTATTATATTTTGTGTATTATATGTGACTGTGACTGTTTTTAAAATATATTATATTTGGTCACGCACACAATACAAAGATTTTCAGTATCTTAGCCCGTCTCCATTTGTTACTGCCTTACACATCCACCCATTTACATCCCTGTGCACCTAAATGAGCTTGTGATGCACAAAAAGCATTGGCTGTAAAGTCCTCAGCGGTGAAGCTGTATGAGCCGAGGAGAGAGAGAGAGAGAGAGAGAGAGAGAGAGAGAGAGAGAGAGAGAGAGAGAGAGAGAGAGAGAGAGAGAGAGAGAGAGAGAGAGAGAGAGAGCTCTACAAAAAGAAAGAAAGAACTTTTGTAACGGAGGGAAAGAGTGAGAGCGAGGTTTTGCCATTTTCTGGCTCCTGTAACATCAACAATTGAGAGTCGAGCAAAGCCTTGCTTCCCCCTTGCCTCCCCTGTCACATACAAACATGCATAAAGACCGTACACACACACACACGCACACACACACACACACACACGCAAGTGTAGATGGGCATAGAGCATTCACAGGGGAATGTGTGACATCACCGCTCTGAAAACGTTCTGAATTATGAGTCGCAGCGCTATCACACTTCCAATCTCCCTCTCTCTTTCTCATATACATTTGCATTCATAGCCATACTGTACATCCCCTGTGCATCCCTACACACCGTGCTTTTACTCTGCTACGTTGTACCCACTGTCGTACCGGTAGTCACATGTATTATGGTCTGTGAACATGTGTGGTGATTTGAATGTTTTCGTGCCAAAAAAAAACAAAAAAAGCAACATATGTAACATTAAAAGGAAATGTTAACGTGTGTCTACGTTTGTAATCCTCTCCACTTCCTGTCTGCTTTGAGTTATTGGGCAACAGATTACAGCAGTTAGGAAACTACCAGGTAAAGAAAGGTAACACACTGCATTTCTCCTGCCATGTTATGATCACTGACCGGTGGACATCATTTTCCCACCACTTCCACTTCCTGTCTGCTTGTGACCATTAGACCTGAGGGCAACAGGCTTGCCGAGTCTTTTCAATGTGAGGTCATGGGTCTAAACCCAACAAGTGCCGATTCCCAATCGGCTCACTAATTATTAAGTATTGGATGAGATCCACACCCTCTGTAAAATCCCTAAAATGTAAGTTCAGCTGATCTAGTTTTTAATTAAGTGTCTTAACAATCTTGTTGAGCTTAACTCCTTCATCATCTCGTCTGTGTTATCCACCTCTCCTTCCCCCCAGATGGGGAAACTGGACAACCGCAGCCTGACACTGAAGTACCCAGTGTGGCCGCGATTCAACTCCATGGGCGATGCCGAGATGGACGACAACCACCTGTCCATCGTCACGTTAGAGGAGAAACCCTTCGTCATTGTGGAGGACGTCGAGAGGCTCACTGGTACCTGCATGAGGAACTCCGTGCCCTGCAGGAAGCATATCAAAGAGTGAGTCTGCCGTCCATCGATCTCGCTCGCACTGTCAAGCAAATTGCTCGAGCTTTCCAGCTCCAATGGTTTGATTGTTTCTTTGAGAGTCCTCGCTGACCTGGTCATGGGCACAAAGGGAATATACAGTATTCAAGAGTGAAAACAGCCACAATGATGATGATTCATCACTTTTGAAACGATAACCTATGTATCGTTATCTTTAATCATTAAGCTTAACCAGAGCTACACACATTCAACAGCTATCCATTTAAAATGCCCAACAAGTATGAGGAAATATTCACGTAAATGCAATGTGAAGAAAGAAGTAAATTACTGTTTCATGAATATTAATATTCAGTGGTATTAAGGGTTCAACACGATAACATTTAATGAACACAAATAGACTGCAGTCTCCATTTGATGCAGGCTGCAAACTCACTGGCTGACTGGCAACTTTGTTTGTGTGAAAAATGTGACTGAGCGCACTAAAGTTCCCTTTTATACATATTTGGTAATCAGAAGGTGGCAAAGATGACATCATCCATGTTCCATTTCCTTCGGCACAGTTGCTGTGTTGCTCTGCGTCGCTCTCCCTCTCTTTGCTTCTCTCACGAGCACGGGAGGAGGTGCAGCGTGCGATCTATGCAGCAGCTTCTTTCCTCCACCCTGAAAATGGAGGCGACTGCTGAAGTCAGCGATTTACTTCTTTCCTGACCAATTTTCTTTCTAATGCCCAAATACTGCCGGCCCCTTTGCTATAGTATGCTCCTGAAGTCTACGCACACAGTGAGAGTGGCTTAGGGCGTGTGTGTGTGTGTGTGTGCGTGTGTGTGTGTGTGTGTGTCACTGAGTGGCCTGAATGCTGCTGAATCAAAGCATGTAATCGGTTTGTAGATAATTTAATATTATTTCTCTCTGCTGGAACACACACACACACACACACACACGTACTTACAGTAACATTGTAACATTGGCGTGTGTACTAGACACTTTGTGTCAGTCTCACCACTGCATACATGCATGCATACAGAGTTACTGACTATAAATACACTTTCTGTTGCCACATGTCCACTCACTTGCAGGCCAATGCGTCCGGGCTCGTTGCTCCCTCCCATAGCGCAATTCCCTCTCAAGCATCCGTGGTGTGAGAAAGAGGGGTTAGATGGCGGGAAGGAGGGAGGCAGAGTGAGAGAAGTCGTGGCGGGGTCTGATCGGGGGATGGAGGTCTATCCATGGATGTAGAGCCACAAATTCACTCATCCAGGCTTGGCCTAAGAACAAGCCATACTCGCACTGAACACACATACCCGAACCGCCCTCCCTGGAGACCCCTCGGGCCCTGTAGCGTTTCTATATCAGGGCAACTTCACAAACAGCCTCCGTAACATCACGTGCTCTCACTGTACGACGGCCTGTTTAAATGGGTACGCTGTGTTCATGGATGCAGCTATTACAGTTCTGGCCTATATGCTCGCTCTGTCACTGCCCCCACCAGCTGAACCGGCCAGAAACTTAACTCCGTTGTCCTTGTTTCTATTATTATTATTATCACAGATCCCATTCCCCGCATGAGTCCCCCCCCCCCCCCCCCCCACTTCATCCACATAGTTACATTACAGTGACATGACTACAATTCTGTCATCATTTCAACAACAGAATATTTAGTATATTATCTTAAAAGCAGCCATGTTTGCAGACAGCCATGACATTTCAAACACATTTCTTTCCTGATTTACTGCGTTCACTGAGGGTGAACTTGCTCAATGCAACTTACAAAGTAGGGAAGTTCTCCTTTTTCCGTGTAGAAAACCTGGGATTTAATTAGGACTCGTTGAAGTTACTGGATCCTCCATCTCTTCTCTGCAAGTCTCTTTGTCCATTCACCCATTCTACTCTGTCTTACTGGACGTGTTCCATCGCTGTCGCCACTGCTTCTGTGTGGTGAATGGGAAGCCATGGGCCACCTTTAATCGGACGAATAGATCTCGCGTTACAGAAGGAGGGTCAACGTTCTTTCAAAAGTCTTCGCTTCAGCTTGATAAGGAATCAAAACCAATATAGCGTCTCTGGCAGTGAACTCGCCAGATTCTGTTAACACATGGTATGTTTGAAGGGGCTTAGATGTAAATTAGCTTCTTAATTTCATTTTAGCTCAAACAGCTGCTATAGATAATATCTAGCTGTAGAAAATCAGCCTCGGAGATTGCGGAACATTTCACAAAAAGTAATTCACAACTGCTGACAGATCAGCGCCTGGCTTCTTTCAAATGAACATTTTCTCTCTTGTGTGAAACTGTTCGACCATAACCAGTGGATCCCTCTCCAGTCGGAAGACCGGGAAGGATTCCAAGTGAGGGTAACACAGGAGTTTGCGAATGCTTTTCCTACAGACTTCCTGCAAAGTGACAGAGTTTCAGCTCTGAAGGAAACTGCAGAGTCACGGACGGATGTGTTTATTTTCCATCAAGTTTGTGTCCAGGTTGTTGTTAAACTAAAGGACGAGGTTATCTTCTCCTCATTAGCACACATCTAAAAGTCAAATGAGAGTCCCAGGTGGCTGAAAAAAAGAGTTGACGTGCACTCCTGTGTGTGTGTGTGTGTGTGTGTGTGTGCGTGAACGGTGCCTGAACTCTTCTGCTCTCAAATTAATATACACAGATGGTACAAGGCTTGCAGATGCAGTGCCGTCATAAACCTCCTCCAGAGAGACGGAGCGGTAGAAGGAGAGGGGGGGCATATTTTTCAAGTCGTCTGATGTCCTTCCTGAACGGAACGACCTGAACTTAAAGGTTGCAAAGTCCCAGGGCGATGTTTGTTCATCGGTGCATTCACATACATTTAACAAGGCAATGGGAAGAAGAGCCATCCTTGTTTTGTTTTCTGTCATTCACGATTCATAGAGGTGGAAATAACACTTGAATTTAAAAAAGAAAACCATCCACCTGGATTAACATGCTGATATAATCTTCTATCTCCCGTTTCTCCTGTTTTCTGTCACAGATACTGAACTGCAGTTGATAATTGGGTGAAGCAGCTTGCTGTTCAAAACCAATGGCTAACGATGTGTGCATTTCTTTGCGTTTGTGCTTCTTTAGCAACACGACTGAGGCTGGTGGGACATACGTCAAGAAGTGCTGCAAAGGCTTCTGCATCGATATTCTGAAAAAGATTGCCACGTATGTAAAGTTCACCTATGACCTGTACCTGGTAACCAATGGCAAGCATGGCAAGAAAATCAACAATGTCTGGAATGGGATGGTGGGAGAGGTAAGAGACACCTTTTTCTGTGTGTGTGTGTGTGTGTGTGTGTGTGTGTGTTGTACACCCAATAAAGGTCAATATCAAATGTCACCCAAATGTGTGTAAGACCAGACCCAATAATAGAATCAGATGTAATTCAGATGGAAATAATCTGTGCCAATTTAATATCAGTGTATTGAGGCGGTAGACGTGCACGGTTATCTGTGTGTGCATTCTTGATGCTGCTGACTCTTAATGTCTTCATCGCTGGTCTTAAAGTTGCACGATGAGAACCAGCGGGCTACATGTAGGAGCATGTCATGAATGATGTATGAAGTCATTGATCAGTGTTCACTTGTAGTTTGTTGTACATCTGAAATGCAAGCCGAGGCTGAGAGGACCATTAGAGATATCTCTATGACAGGATAGTCCTGTTTCTTGCAGTATTTCCCCAAAAAACCTTTCGTTGTTTACTTTGCAAAACTTTCACAGGATGAAAAAAAAAAGAAAAACTTTTTCCGCTATGAGACTTAAGAAAGTAAACACATCTTAGCTGCTGCTGTAGAAACCAATGAATGCCACAATGATTAAACATTCCTTGTTCTTCTCTTTCTTCCTCCATCTCCTATTTTTCCCATTTCACCCACTCTGCATCTTCTGTCTCCACCTTTTCTTCCTCTTTGTCTTCCTTTCCTCAAACTTACAATCGTACCTGACACTCTTTCTCTCCATATCTTCGTCCTCCTCCTTAACATCCATCTCATTCCACATCTCTGTCTCTCTTCCTTCATCCCTCATCACTCACCCTCCTCATCCATCCATCCCCCCCTCCCTCTAACCCTGCGTCCCGCCCTCTCCTCCGCCCTCTCCTCCGCCCTCCAAAGGTGGTCTACAAGAAAGCCGTCATGGCCGTCGGATCTCTGACGATCAATGAGGAGCGTTCTGAGGTCATCGATTTCTCCGTCCCATTCGTGGAAACCGGGATCAGTGTCATGGTCTCCCGTAGCAATGGAACAGTCTCCCCGTCAGCCTTCCTCGGTAACTGTCACCGTATAACTCTTGCTTTGTTGTTGGACTCAGGAGAGAGGGAGAGTTTGATCCGTCTTGTTTGCTCTTTCGGTTCGTGTGAGTGTAGGATGGTATTTGTATTGAGTGAGTGTGTGTGTGTGTGTGTGTTCCCTGAGATACAGAGCTGACAACACAATTCAGCTCTGTTACGCAGCTGTCAATACTTGCTCTTTCATCACAGGGATTTAGCTCAACTCCTGCTTTCTCCCACAATGACTCCCACTTACCTGAGAGGGAGTTCAGCGCAGGATTTTAACTTGAGTGACCGTGGATATCCCCGTTACGGCTGCTCAGTCACATTCATTTGATGCGTAGAGCTTCTGCATCGACGTCCAAGTTCCTGCACACACAAAGGCACACGCACACGCTAAGGTACACACACTGACATGTGTGCAGCATACAGTTACTGCAGTGGAAATGGCAATTAGTAGGAATACCCCAAAATGGACGCTTGCCAGCGCACACATGCGTGGCGCTGTGCCAGCAGTGCTCTCTCATGCATTAGAGCGTGCGTGGTTTAATCTCTGTGGTAGTGTTGTGAGCTCAGACGGAGGACAGGAGTGCTGACACCAGGGCTTCGTGCGCCTCGTCACACTGTCAAATAGGAGGTGTGTGTGTGTGTGTGCGCAAGTGTGTGTGTTGGGGGGGGGGGGGGCATGCAGGAGTCAGCTTGTTAGCCATGCAGTTCTTTCCTCAATGTCTGTGTCTACATGGAGAGATAGACAATGAGTGAGCTCGAATCAGAAAGTGATGTTAAAGATTTTAAAATGTAATCCAACATGTGTTGATATCTGTCTTCTTCTTTCTTTCCCCGTCTCTCTCTCTCTCTCTCTCTCTCTCTCTCTCAGAGCCATTCAGTGCATCAGTGTGGGTGATGATGTTTGTGATGCTCCTACTGGTGACTGCAATAGCTGTCTTCATGTTTGAGTACATCAGTCCTCTTGGCTTTAACAGAAACCTGGCACAAGGAAGAGGTCAGTATGAATGTGAACACATCAGACATGAGGATGTGTTCTCATCTATACAACGTGTACATCCTCCTCTTCCTCTAAACAAACTGCCTCGCTCCCCTCTGTCCTCTCCTTCAGACCCCCATGGCCCTTCCTTCACCATGGGCAAGGCCGTGTGGCTGCTGTGGGGTCTGGTCTTCAACAACTCTGTGCCAGTGCAGAACCCGAAAGGAACCACCAGTAAGTTCATAGTGTCTGTGTGGGCCTTCTTCGCTGTCATCTTCCTGGCCTCCTACACTGCCAACCTGGCTGCCTTCATGATCCAGGAGGAGTTTGTCGACCAAGTCACCGGGCTTTCTGACAACAAGGTAAAGGACGGCAAATGGGAGACGTAGTGTGTTGATTGGACTGGATGGTGCTTAGTTTGTCAGTTAGGAAGTTTGTTTTGTAAGTAATAGCCCACACAAACTTTTACACAAGGAATGTTACATGTTGGCAGAATATTTTTTCATCCTGCATTTTTATAAAAACCAAGACAGGGAAAGAAATGATCATAAGACAAACTTTTGCTCCTTAATATGCAGTTTTGTTTCAAATGTATTCCACCTTCATGCAATCCTCAAACTGAAACGTTTTGCAGTGATAAATGTAACTATTATGTTGCATATTTTTTGATGGGCGAACACACTTGTGTTAAACAGCAGCGGTAGACGAGCGACTGCAGAGTGAGATCAATCATCGCTCTGCTTGTTCAACAGGTTTATTGATAAATGATTGGCTTTATGCATGCGCAGGTTTCATTGTACTTACTTACAGTAACGAGCGTAGTTGTCTTTAACTCGAGATCTTTAACTGACCTGGTTCACTTCACTGTCTCCGCCGGAGCCTCTCAGGCTTTTACCATGTGTATATTGCACATTTTCATATCCCTGTGATGATGGAAATACGATTTATTGGTCATCAGTAATGTGTAGTATAAAGAATGGATGCTGCATCATGTGCTTTTCTTATAGTAATTCAACTGCCCTCTGTGTGTTATTATAATCTTGCTGGTAACATTTACAATCATCGTGTATAAGAAGTGCAAATAATCCATTAAAATCCATCAAGAAACAACAATCCTTTACACATTTGGATCCACAATGCAATGGATGGTGGTATCCACAGTATCCAGAGACACTCTGGTATTTTTCATTTGAAGTGAAATATTCCACACACATCCTAAGAAATATTTTAACATTTTTGGTTGCTTACAAAACGTGGTTCCCCTACTAAAAATAACCATATTCCATGCCATATAGAACTGTTTGTGAAATATTTAGATGAGTAAACCAAATATCTTCCATTAATATAGGCATTGTTGTGTTGTGCCACTCTGTGATGAAATATAAGAATATATAACAAAGGGAAGATAATAAAAGAGGAAATGGTGGCCCTGCAGGGGGAGGAAGACAGGCTGAAAGATGAAAGTAAAAGGTCAAGCCAGATGTAGAGAAATAGAACAGAAAAGCAACACAAAAGGGTGGAGAGTTCCTGAGGAGAGAGAGCGAGAGAGAGAGAGAGAGAGAGAGAGAGAGAGACAGATGTATGGGAGAGATGCTTCCAAGGAGAGAGCATTTGAGACTGATGTAGAGGGTTTTGACAACATACAGAAGGAGAGAGGGGGGGGGGGGGGAATAAGGGGTGCTGCAACTGGTAGGAGGGTGACTGAGGAATAGCGAGAGCCGAGATGCCAATACACACAAGATGGTACAAGACAACAGGCAGACAGATATGGGCCAAGTTGACGGCTGAGGAAGGGAGAAAGGAATGGCGTGAGGGGGGGGGGGGGGGGAGAAAGCTGGAGAGATATGGGAAGACAGAGAGGGTCAGCGGAAGAAAGGAGCAGATAAAAAGGGTAAATGGCCATTCAGA
Source organism: Ophthalmolycus amberensis (assembly GCA_024529925.1). NCBI lineage: Eukaryota > Metazoa > Chordata > Actinopteri > Perciformes > Zoarcidae > Ophthalmolycus > Ophthalmolycus amberensis. The sequence continues at coordinate 2,314,874 of JAFEUB010001142.1, read as the reverse complement.
CAGATGTGCTGAGCGAGGCTGGACACTGAGCCATCATGTGACCAGCACAACGATGACGGAAATCCGCCATCAAGATGCCTGTCGGTGAATTATACGTAAAACTGCTTTAACCGACTTCTGACTACCAGGGGGCAGAAAAAAGCAAACAAAGCAAAGAAACCTTGGAACACATCACTTATCAAATGTCTTATGGCTAACATGTTAGGAAACAGTGGCCTACTTACACATCCAGCAGGCACAGAGCAACATCCCAGTGGAGGTGTGTTTGTTATCACTGGAATGTAAGTCTAATACTGTCAGCGTGACCTAAGTCTCAGCCCAAGAAGATCTTCGATTGGCACGGTTCGTCCTCCAACCATGGCAACCATACATTCCACAGACACGTTTGTTCAAAGTAAACATGCACAGGAAGCAACGTGGGTTTCAGCGTCCTGCTTACGGACACTTCCCCACGTGGACTAGAAGAGCTTGAGGAACCACCTTGCGATTAATGGCCGACCGGATCCACAAAAACTGAGCTACAGACTCCTCATCACTCGTCGTCAGACACCTCATCACTCGTCGTCAGACACCTCATCACCCGTCGTCAGACACCTCATCACCCGTCGTCAGACACCTCATCACCCGTAACATACAAAGTGAGCTTAATGTTGGTAGTCGCCGTTGCAAACTAGGATTCAGGACCACAACAATAGATTGCATCAATGACATACGAGTGGAAATACGACAGTTTTGTGTGCCACATGTGGAGATGCACAATAAAAACAAAATGTCTCTAAATATGTGGTTCTCCTAAAATGATACACTCCATGCAGCATTCAGAGAAGAACACTGTGGGTCACAGGGTGTTTAGCTGGGATTCTATCAGAACACAGAGCACATTCTCCCTCCTTAGGCGCTCTGAAATGATAAGAGGTCCGATAACCTTTGTTTTACTTTGCCGATAGCGTCATCCATTTAAGCCAGGGACCGCAGGAAGAGCTGTTTAATGATAGAGCTGTTTAATGATAGAGGGAGTTATGAAAGCAAAGTGAGCCGTTGGCAACTGTCTCCCAAGCAGGCGTCTCATGGCAGTCAGTTAACGGGTCCGCGGCGTTTTAGGCTGAACAACCACCAGGGATTTGTCTTTACAACGCTGGCTTATTTGTCTCCACTTGCTGAGCAGGACATGCTGTTCTGGTTTCTCAACAGCTGATCAGAGATCAGAGGTCTTCAACAGGGGGTCCGCGGCCCCTAGGAGGTCCGCGGAGGTACTGCAGGGGGTCCGCGAAATTTTTGGTTGATTAGACATAAAAAATAAAATTTAAAAATGAATCTGTCCATTATTTTAATAGTTCAGTATTGTATTGTAAAGTGGTAAATGCATCTTCTATCTGCAGTGTGATTGATGCGTTTAAATTACATGAAATCTATGACCAACGCTTTTGGAAACAGCTGCCCTTGAGAGCAAACCCGCCTCTCCGACACATACGTACATGTAGAAAAATCCATTGCTGCCGCAAGACTTGGACCAGAATAAGGACTAAAAGGGACGCTCTTAAACCTGAGAGCAGTTTCTAAGTTTGAGAAGAAAAATCTTACTTACTCAACAGAAAGTTGTGGGAAAACATCTACAGGCTGATTGGCAAAGTTACACTTTGCAGTGACAATACAACAATACTGCTTAGCACCAAAAGAATACAAAGAAAACCACACACAGGACCTGGAGAACCTGCTTTAGAGAGAAACGGCACACATCTAACAAAAAAAGTGAATGGAAATAAGTTAACAGCTATGATTACTGTATATAAGATATATATGATATTCTTACAGTAGTTTATTCTTTGACTCCCCAGGGACGGTAGCCCTTGCATGTTACATATGTTAGTATATGAGGGTGGATAACATTAATGATGGTTGCCTTCCAACTGGCCCTGGTAATGTGAGCGCTGGATAACAGTAGTCAATAGGAAAAGACTGCGTGAGGAGAGAGCTCCTCCTGAGGGCTATTGTCGTGATGCTGACACACACACTGCGTGACATCACCACTAACACGCACATATGCACAGCGGACCTACCAAGGCGCCCTCGCCCTGACCTGATTATACAACAGAGACGCACATGTGTGCAGGCAGATAGTCTGCAAACATATTTAGATATGCATCATGTAGACACACAGTGATGAAACTAGTTCACATAACAATTCCACAATCAAACACACAGATGTTTTTACAGATGTTGAACAGACACCAATACTTACAATGTGCTGGTCAAATCCCTCGTGCACTGACTTGTGACTGTGTTGAGCAGAACAACATGTAGATATATGAGATTGTTATGGATTATTATTTTACAGAGCTGTTTTGACAATATGTAGTGAAACCAGTCTTCAGTACTACATGCGCGCACACACACACACACACACACACACTCACACACACACAGTTAAAGTGGTGCTTGTGATATACACTTCTAATTGATAGGGTTTGTCTGTTTCTGGCAACGACAGCAGATTGTTACAGCAGTGCTTGAGGGCATGCAGCTACTGGAGTGACAAGCACACTCCTACAAAACCCTTGACCTGTACACAGACTATTATACCTGAGAGACACACAGAGGGGGATGACGGAGACAGAGAGAAATGATGGTAGAGTGTAAAAAAAAGGAAGGAAATTCAGTTAGAGGAAGGGTGAAAAGAGAGAGAGAAAGGAAGGAAAGTGGCCTCTCAACTAAAGAGCCAGTAAAGCCGACGTAATGCTTAATATTGTAAGTGGTCTCAACTAAATCAGATAAATTAAATAAATAGATTATATATCTGGGCAAAGACAGACCTACATAGTAAGGGACGTTAGAAAGACCTGTGAAGAGCAGAGGAAGGATGCCAACAGTGGAATATAAATATGATTAATCCAGATTAAGAATTAAAAATAGCAACGTGGGGGACTGACAATCTGAGAGATTAAGTGGTAAAGTTCCAATAAAGGCAACGAGACGATGCTGCTGTATTTCTCATTTTCTAGCAACACCTCGATTAAGTTAATTATGTTGGTAAATTGAAAAGACAATTATATTTGAGTTGCTTATTTTTGTACAATACGATCTATAACTCAAGAATGAAACATTGGGATTCCCAGGGGAAATATAGAATAACTTCTGTGAAGGTAGACGCAATAGAATCAGATGTGCTTATAGGTTTTATCAGACAGACAAACTACAGGCAGTGACGGTGCTCATAGATGTACAGACACTAACAGACAGGGCTGCAGCGTAGTGGAGGATGAAACGGATATGGAGCACAGATATCAGCAGGTAGAACCTCGGTAGAACCTCAGCCCTTCAGGAAGAACCCTTTTGGAACCATTATTTCTAAGGGTGACCCATCTGTCGTGCTTGTACCCACCCACACATATACAGAGTTAAAAACACAGACGCTCACGCACACTTTGGGAATACATTTTGTCACTTTCATTCACTCGATTTGTCCTATCTCATTATTTCCTCTCTATCTTTCCTCCACCGCAGTTTCAGAACCCGTACGCATACTCTCCTCCGTTCCGCTTCGGGACGGTGCCAAACGGATCCACAGAGAGGAACATCAGGAAGAACTACCCCTCTATGCACCAGTACATGGTAAAATATCATCAAACTGGAGTCATGGACGCACTTGTCACCCTCAAAATGGGGTAAGGGAACACTGTGTGCATGACTGCGAATAAGCGCATTCCTTCACTGATCCGTGATCAAATACTATTTCACCGATTTACCTGTCAACCTCAAAAAAAGCGTGTGTGTGTGTGTGTGTGTCATCTACAGATAGATCTATGTGTAAGTGCATGTCTGTGTGTGTGTGTGTGTGTGTGTGTGTGTGTGCGTGCGTGTGTGTGTGCGCGTGACAGCTCCTCTGAGACCGGGGATGAATGGGCTTCCTCATTGGGAGCGGCAGGAGCTATTTTTAGAACCGGTCTCTGCAGCGGGACTGGTGCTGGTGTGTTGTGGAAGTATATTGATGGCAAAACTATTTGAGAGAGCACAAAACTAATTTGAGCGCAACTTAGTCTGCAAGTCGAGCTTTGAGAAAGCAGAGGGTCACATTTGTAAGAGCAGGAGACGATTTGTGTATTATCTTAAATTTGAACAGAGAAAATAGCCGGCCAATTTAAGGATAGCCAGAATCTACGGCGCAGATCAACAAGCCCTCAATAATTGGAATTGTAAGCTTTTAAAAAAATTTCGTGCAGACTTAAAAACAATAAAAAACATGAACCTGAATCCTCAATGTGGGCGTGTCCTGTTGCAGTTTACTTGTCAGAAATGGTTGGCAAGTGACCTCTTGTGATGTAAAGTGGTCAGAAGCTGCCAAAACAGAAAATTGAGACCGTGCATGATTGCACTCTGAAATCTGTTTCAACTCTTACAAATCTGTGCCTGTGCTCTAGATCTTTTGACGTCGTTATACTTCCATAATATATCCGCGTAAGAAAGGATGGGGGGGGGGGGCTTATCACCAAGGACAGATTGACACAGTGGAACCATTTGGGGCTGGATGGACAGAGAAGTGGAGGTAAAGGCAGTGTAAAGGAAAGGGAGGAGCAGAGGCAGAGGGGTGACTCTCATCTCACCATCACTTGGGAATAAGAGGCGGGGTAGGAGGCCAAGGACAAACTGGCTGATTGAAGGAAATGAAGGAAGTGTGGAGGGCAGGAGGAAAGGGCTAAGAGACTAGAGAAGAAGAAAGTGGTAATGGAATGAAAAGGGGAGGGGGGCTGCGGAACAGGAAAGAAGAGGAAATTGAGGGTAAGAGTAGAGAAGGGAAGGGGAAGGGAGACCGAGGAAGGAGACAGGAAAGGAGGGGTGGTGGGGGGAGGGACATTAAGTAATGGAGAGATGGCAAGGAAAAATGGTGGAAAGAACCCGGTAAAGGACAAGAGGTTGATGAGGTGATACGACAAGAAGTTATTCCTGATTGGTTAATGGCTATGGGGTGGGATCCAATCAGAGTTCTCAGCTGGAAGGACAAATATGAGGATGTGATTCATGATTTTCATGCTATGTCTTTCAGCTCATTCTCTCTCATCCATAAGTCATAAGTGCATAAGTGTGTGCAGCCTCCAATGCCCTCATTGATAATTCTATTCTGTGGTATTAGCAGATGAGCAGCAGCGTTCAGCTGTTAGAGGCTCGATGGCTGGATTAGCTCTGATCACACAATGCTGACAGGCTTTACACGCAAAATCTGTTCCAGCCACAAGAACCACAACTATGCACCAGGGAGTGGAATTGATTACATTCCGGGACCTAAATCACTCACAGTACCAGCAAAAGTGTTGAATATTTTATGGGTAAATTAGTATAAATCCATTCATGTGTGTTCCAAAAATATTGCATAATGCCAACAGGACTGTAGCGCCCAATCTGACACGAGAGCTGCAAGAGAAACACAGCATCCTCATTCATTTGTATGAGACCGCCGTGTCGGCACAGCGAGGATCTCAATATACAAAGAATACCGGCAGAGAAGTTTCGGGTTGTCTGAGAGGGGAAAAAAAGCAACACACCCTGTTGACAAGTCACATACATGCACACGCACACTGCAGGTAGAATACCTAGTACCATGCATCGTACGGCTCCGTACAGATTCAAAATGTTAACATGCAAGTATGGATACAGAGGAGCAGAGGAGGAAGTGATATCGCGGTAACTCTCCAGTGATTCCAGAGATTCAACATGACGAGTCTTGGCGTCTCATGAGTCTTCAACCTCAACTGTTTGTATTTCATGTTCTCTCTGGTAGCCACACCAACCCAGCCCCTGGAGCTTCTATCACACTGTGCATGTTTTAAGGGAAACAGACATTTTTGACATTGAAAAGTCTCTCTTTTGTAAGTGTTTAAGGTTTGAGAAATGTGATTATATGCACTGAATGCAAAGTCTCTATGTGGGGAAAAAGATATTTTCATGACATGACCTTCATTTTGAAGTTGGATTTGTAATGTAGATCTGTTAAAATGTTTTCTTTGGGGGTCCACGTGCTATTTGTACAGGAGTTCACCTGACAGGTTATGCACTGCGCTGCAGAGTTCTCCCGTAACATAAGATTCCGAGTCACACTGCATGGTGATTTTGCCGTTTTTAAAGATTACATTCAAAGGTGTAGAGATGGAAAGTGGCATGGAATTCCGTGCTGCTACATTTTATTCACCCAAATAAAGGTCTCCAAGCCATTAGAGCCACAGTATGTCTGGCTCGCATCTACAATCACACACACACACACACACACAAATCCATTCTCACCAGTGCGCAGCCACGTGTGCACAATCGCACTCATGTCGTCGAAGTGTCCACACACACACACACTCGCTACGACACACAGGAATGGTTGCCTACATGTTTGGACGCACAGCCTGCGTGTGGATGGAGCCAGTGCTGGGTTAAGCTAATTACACAGCTGAACTATCGGCTGTGAGCCTCCGTTAGAGGGCTGGATCTGACATTCAGTAAATGCCAGCCAGTCACTGCGCTATTAGCAGGGCTCTGTGTGTGTGTGTGTGTGAGTGTGTCTGTGTGTGTGTGTTGTTGCATGTGGACAAGGGCAGAAAGAGAAAGAGTGTCAGTATTCGTGTCGGTGAAAAGTTTGTTCAGGTCGTCCATTTGCTTCCCGGGTCCTATCACCAGTGAAGCGTGCCGTATTGAACGGCGGCCACTCCGCAGTGTGTCCTCTGAGTGTTCGGTTGCGCTTGGATTGGCGTCCTATTGGAGATGATTCAACACGTTAGAGTTGATCCGCAAACAACACGTTCTGAAAAATAAGCCCTCGTCTGCTTTCTGTCTCCTCCTGTGCACTTCTCACTCGCTCTCTTAACAAAAAAAAAAAAATGGAACCCCTCGTGCATCTTCATCCCCTCCCTCTGTCTGTTTTCTTCTGTCTCTGTCCTCTGTTATTTCTTGCTCATCCTTTGCAGGAAACTGGACGCCTTCATCTACGATGCTGCGGTTTTGAACTATGCGGCCGGCAGAGATGAGGGATGTAAGCTGGTGACCATTGGCAGCGGGTAACCAAAGCTTCAATTCTTTAAAGAGACACTTTCACTGTGGATTGTCGTCACGTCATGGTCCGATCCCGCCATTCTTTGGTCCAAACCATTGTGTGAAGGGTTTGTTTGTGGTTGTAATGCTCAGATAAATACAAGCTACATGGATTATGGAATTGCTTATTTATTGAGTATTGTGCTATCACATATAAAAAGTGAAACGTAAAAGTGCAATATTTTGGGAAATACGCTTAATTGCTTTCTTGCTGAGGGTTAGATGAGAAGTGACCACCTTCATGTCTGTACAGTAAGTATGAAGCTACCACCAGCAGCCGGCTAACTTAGCTCAGCACCAACACTGAAAACAGGGGAACCAGCTAGCCTGCCTCTGTCCAAAGGTAACCAAATGTGTATAGCTTCTCTAAAAACCAAGAGTAAAATCAACCAACCGGCGTTTTACGGAGGGTTACCTGCTGAACCTGTTGCCTGGAACCCAGTGGAGACTCCAGGGAGTTGCTGGTCCCCAGACCAGTGTCTTCAGGTGCAATTATGTGGCGTCACCACATACGTTTGACTGACTGTTTGACACTTAGATTATATACACATATATACAGTATATCATGGTATTAATAAGAAAAACATTATTTAATGGATAGGTATATTTTTTGAGTCTGTCTTAAAACAACACTCACATGCCCATGTGGACATTTTAGTGTTATTGGTTTTTGCCAGTTGTTCCTCCTCTCCACACTGCTAAGAGATCCATTTTTAAAGTAATGGAACACTGTAATTGTTTTAAGAAGAGACCTCTTCAAGGTCAGTGTGGAGCGGCGGGATGATCAAAGCGGCCGACGGTGTTTCAATGTACATCATATGTGGCAGTATTGTGATAAGATAGACCTGAAAAAATGAAAGCCTACCCTTTTGATGGTAGACACTAGGATTGCTTGTCTTTGGATCCGAAAGAAAAACACATTTGCTGCAGTGCTTCTGATTCTGTGACCGTCATTTTTCCACTTCACAACATCTATATGCATCATTATACATTCAAGATATTTTTAAATCACAGCATCTGGAGGGTTGAAGGTGAGAGTTATTTTTCGAAAGGTTAAAATATGTGTCTTTTGTGTGCGTGTGTATTTGTGTACGTTCTGGATGTGCTTGCGTTCAGGTACGTCTTTGCCACCACTGGTTACGGCATTGCTCTGCAGAAAGGCTCGTACTGGAAACGACAGGTGGATCTGGCCATCCTGGCCATCATCGGAGATGGTGAGAAACACACTCGCATGGGCGTTCTCATACACACATTCAAAGTGCACGGCACTATCCATCAAGGCAAAAGGTTACATTGTTCCTTGCCAGCATTGTAATTCCTGCACACAGACACACACACACACACACACACACACACACACACATCTCTACTGCCTTGTCTGCTGACAGCACAAAGGGAAAGCAGTGAAGTATAAATAGTGCTTTGATGTTATTCTGGACACAAAAGGCTGCTCTAAACAGAGGGCAGAGTGTGTAAGTTATCCTAATGTATTCCTCTCTGCAGCACCAGATTTGTGTGTGTGTGTGTGTGTGTGTTTAAGCATTACTCTGAATCACCCCATTCCTTTATTACAGTAGCTTCAGAAGTTCTTATATAAACAATGTCCAACTGCGAAACAGGGAGAACGTGAGACAGCTTGAGCTTTCAGTGACGGATTCATTTACATTTTACATCGAAAGCATTTTGCTGATGCGGGAGCTCACAGCCACTCACATTAACTGCACTGAAGTTGATTAACATTGGTGTCACAATAATCCTCTCCAACCACATCGTATCAGGGCTGCAGAGCACACAGGCCACACTCCATCATATACCACGGCTGGAAAATGTAGTAAAAACATCTGGTTCAGTGGGTTTTTGTTTCCGCCTAGTTTGTTCCGCCCTATTATTAATCCCATCCAATCTCTTTTACACTTGTAGCTTTTCAGCAGAGCCATTCGAGGCTGTGTTATCTTTGCAACACGCTGATAACTTTAGCGCTGTTGTAAAACAAATTAGATAAAGTCAAAAAAGGAAAAGAAAGGTGAGAAGAGAGAGTGGGAGAGATGGCAAGGGGGGGAAAGAGATCAAATAATCGCAAATAAAGTGTGCGACAGAGGAAGATAAAGAGGACGTAGAAGGATGGAGAAAGCGATGAAAGAGACAGAAAAAACAAAGACAGTGCACATGTGTGATGGCCGGAGAGAGGACGAGAGGAAGACGAGGAGAGAGCTTGGCAATGAGAGGAGGGCAGATCCTTGATAGATGACAATGACTCTGTGTCCTGGCAGATGGTACTTGATCAGATAGACACGATGTGGGTGGAGAGCGTTTGGCTTTTCATGGACAGAAAGAAGATGTGTTCAGGGAAGAGCGGAGAAAGGTGAAGAACAAACAGACGGACAGAAACACGACAGCCTGTCTGGAAACACACGGTCTGGCACAGCTCTGGCTGAGCCAACTGCAGCCACACGTTTTCTTTTAGGGTTTACATTTTTTTTATTACTTTTTTCAAAATGTACTAAAAATGGGAATACTGTACTTATACTATTTTTTTTTTTTTTATCCTAGTTTCATACAGCACAATCCAGCAAGATTGTAATCTTTCAGACCTAAATATCATTCAGTCACGGTCTGGAACTGTTGCTCGAGTTATTTCAAAGTGCAGATAAGCATTCTCAAGAAACCTTCATCAAGCGAATGCCTTGAACAGTAATGGATTCTGTGTTTGTGGTTCATAATAATGTAATGCACCCTCACATCTTAAATGAAATGTTTTTCATCCCCCAGCACTAGATGCTTCAAGCTGAAACATTTCGTAAAGCCCTGAAATTGTGGACGACACTTGCAGAGACTTGTGTTCCTGCGTTCCAGACGAATGGTCACCAGACTATTGCTTGAGCTGCCTGACTGCAGAAAAAGGAACAAAATCTGAATTTCAGCAATATGTCCCTCCCGCCACAGCTCCCCAGAGCGTTTCCCTTGAACGCACTTGATTAAAAGAAGACACAAAGCTTTTCCTGTTTATATCTAAATATCTCATTTATTTTCACATTCTCTTGCTGCCAATTCCAAGCATATCATAATGTCTTGCTAAAGAAATGTGTGCCGTGGCAGCATTTATTGGTTTATTTGCGAATCTAACCGGAGATAAATTCTCCTCAATTGTCCTAAAAGGTTTAATGATGTCTGAGTGAGTCTGCGCCCTTAAGACACGGAGCTGAACACTTCAATGATATTTGTCTTTCCCCGCTAGCAGCCTTAGTTATCCTGCCCTGAATGACACAGATTGGATTAGCCACGCGCCAAATGTCAAGGAAGCCAAGGAGGGGGGGGGGTGGGGGGGGGAGGGAGGGAGGGAGGGAGGAGGGGGGGGGGGAGGAAAGGAACACAGAGTGAGGGATGAGAAAAGATAAGGTCTTTGTTGCTGTCTACCTTTCTTTCAATTACACTGAAACGCATCTCTTTGCTCCATCAGGCAACATGGAGGGGCTGGTGATGCCCATAGAAATCTATTTTGAACACCAGCCCCGGAAAAATAAACACAAAGAAATGTAGGAAATATATTAGTATTCAACCCGTATAGGTTGACACGGATCATTTTAAACGAGTCAGCCAAAAGCAGACATTATTTGCCACAATCACGTATCTGTAGATATTATTATTACACTATTCTGAATGCAACATTAAAAATCTCAACAGAAATTATTCTTTTTTTGAGTTGAAAAAAACTAATGAAATATAATTTTGAATAGCACATGATATATCCCATCTGCTTTTTAAATAATACGAATGATAGCTCTCTTTGCTGATGATATCACCATTTATCATCAATTTATCTAAGTATAGTATAGTAAAGGAGTTGAGTCTCCCTCTCTCTCTGTTCTTTTGCTTTTCAGGTGAAATGGAGGAACTAGAAGCCCAGTGGCTGACAGGAATCTGCCACAATGAGAAGAACGAGGTGATGTCCAGTCAGCTAGATGTGGACAACATGGCTGGTGTCTTCTACATGCTGGCCACGGCCATGGGGTTGTCCCTCATCACCTTTGTCTCTGAGCATCTCTTCTACTGGCGGCTTAGATACTGCTTCACTGGAGTCTGCACCGGCACGCCGGGTCTTCTCTTCTCCATCAGTCGAGTAAGGACCAGTTTGGGTTAACAGTTGCCATGTTCGAGGCTATAAGGTCCAAGGAAGCACTGCAGTGGTGGTTAATGCTGCTTTATTGGGGTCAGAGGGGCCTATCTTGGGTCCATAGAAGAAGAGTACTGCTAAACTAAGAAACTGAGTGAAACGAGAGGGCGGAGGGGGCTGGACAAAGGAGGATGGGGATGGAGACGGGAGGGGCGATTGTGAGGCAGCCCTGAATATTGACAAAAATGGATCCTAATTGCAACATGTTTTTGGGTGAAATGCCGGCAACCCACGCTGAATCAATCTATTCTCTCTCGTTCTGTTCTGAAAGGTCAGCATTCTCTCTTGTTGTAGGTGAGAGCAGAAGACGTGGACGTGCATCCCTAAACGCACTGCAGTGTCTCTGCACTATTTCGGAGGCAGAGGGTGACTCAGTTTTCAAAGTTAACAGAAGGGGGGTAGAAGACTTTTAGAGAAGATAAAGTGAGGCTCTTGAAAATGGCGTTATTTCAAAGCCATTCGTCAGGAGTGAATTAGGACAAAAGACATTCCTAATGGCCTGTCTTGTGTTGATAAGCTTCACAAAATGTGTGCTGAGCCAGAAAGCACTTGTAATTTGTTAACGTGATGAATGCTTTGTTAGGATGTATTTGTGAGCTGGGAAACGGTGTCAGTGAGGAGAGAAGCTGCTCTTTTAACTGTAAGATGAGCTCTATGACAATACTGTATGATGGCAGCTCTTGTTTGGCTGTCTGAATACAAATATTGGCTTTATTAGCCTCCCTCACAGTTATAATGATGGTAATTTATTCTGCTTTACGGTTGTTTCCTCTCACAAACAATGTTGCCCCTGTAGTGCCTCTAAGGGGGTCTTGGGGCACAGAGTCATGAGAGCTGCTGTAGCGTAACCAGTTTTTTATATGTTCAGGTCATTTGTTGGTTCAGGTTATTTTGTTAAGATTAATTCTGGTGTACTCTGAGACGCTGGTACTCTTTTGCGAACAGTTGTACTGCTCAATAATTGGAGCTGCAGATAGATTGTGTCTGTGTTTCCTGTAGACTGCATTCAGCCTGGTTGGATTTGTTATGAGCAACATTGTGTGTGTTTTGTTATTTCGGTGTATTTATGATTAATTCAGAATTCTTTCTCCTTAAGAATGATTTATGTTGTTTTTTACTGGGCCTTCCTCTTGTATCTATCATGTTTGTGTAGATGATTCATATCGTAAACAAAACAAATTCCCATATTCACTGAGTGACACAGTTTGATTTTCTTCATAAACTGAACATTCAGAGAAAATGAAAGAAAGGCGAATTTAATGCGGTTTTGAGTTTGTGTTCATGGTGTTAAAAGACTGTGTTGGTTGACTGTACTGTGCTTTGCTGAGTCACTACCAATTTAATGAATTCAACAAAACACACAGACCACAAATATGCTTGGCCCGAGTAGATAAGCAATAATTATTCTGTTTCTTTTTCTCCACTTCTCTCTCAATCCTCTTTATGTTTGGTTCTTCCTCTCTTCCATTTTATACCGTTCCATCTCCGTCCCTCTCATTTGTTGTCTTGTTACCCTTCATCATTTTTTATTTGACTCCCCCCCCCCCCACCCCCCCTCCCCCCTTCATTCCACTTGTTTATCCATATGTCGTCATGCAGGGAATCTGGAGCTGCATCCATGGAGTCCACATCGACATGAAGAAAAAGTCAGATCTGGACTTTAGCCCCCAAGACAAAATGATTAAGCTCATTAAATCAGGCAAACAGATGACCAACATGTCAAACCTGGGTGGCTCCCACATGAATTCACCTAAACGTGAATTCATGCACTCAGCTGGTCCCATGATTATGGACATGATGGCAGAGAAGGGCAACTTCATCTACGCTGACAACCGAAGCTATGCTCCCAAAGATATGATCTATGGGGACACTGGTGACCTGCAGTCTTATCTTGCGAACCGCCACAAAGACCACCTCAACAACTACATCTTCCAAGGAGGCCAGCATCCTCTGACCCTGAATGATGCCAATCCCAACACAGTTGAGGTGGCAGTGAGTGCTGAGTCAGTCCAGACCAACGCCAAGCCGCCACGGACCCTGTGGAAGAAGTCGGTGGACACGCTTCGTTCAGCGCCTCCCGGGCCCCCTCCGATGCCCGACATGCTGATGCCAGACCCACGAATGTCGATGAAGACACAACGCTACCTCCCTGAGGATGCAGCCCACTCTGACATCTCCGACTGTTCCAGCAGGGCAGCCTCCTACAAGGACCCAGAAAATAACAAGCACCTGAAGCCCAAGGACAACTTAAAAAAAAGATCGGTGCCATCGAAATACCCAAGGGACTGCAGTGAGGTCGAGCTGTCCTACTTAAAACCTAAGCAGGTCATCGGTGGAACCAACCAAAGTGGGAGAGGAGGAGGAGGAGAGAAAATTTACACCATCGACTCAGATCGAGAGGTGAGCCTGCACTCAGACCCTGCTCACTACCGTGAAAGTCGCGGCCTTGCTGCAGATGATATGGATTATCCTGAGATCTACTCCGACCACAGTGACAACTATAGGAAGTGTGAGCAGCCCATCATTCATCTGAACTCCTCGCCTTTGCATCACCCCGACTCAGATCTTCTACCAGACCCAGCTTACTCTAAACACTACAGCCTGAAAGAGAAAAACATTGTCATGTCCCCACATGAATCCATGGATCGCTACAAACAGACACACTGCCGTTCTTGCTTGTCCAAAGTGTCTGCTAGCTACCCACCGGGCGGGTCGTACACTCCTGCTGTACCTGCTGCAGCTTCTGCCACACGCTCGCCCTATAATCGGTGTGAAGCATGCCTCCACACAGCTAACCTGTATGACATTAGTGAGGACCAACTCCTCGCAGACCCCTTGGTCAGTCCCACCATGCACCACCAACAGCAGCAGCAACCAGACGAAATGTTTGGTCTGTATTGGCCCCAGACAGATGGGCCGCATGTTCAAAAAAGAAACCGCTTGAGGCTGAGTCGTCAGCACTCCTTCGACAACATCATGCTAGAAAAGCCCAAGGATGTAGACCTAGGCCGACCGGCGCGCAGCGTCAGCCTCAAGGAGAAGGATCGCTTCTTGGACTCCACATCCGACTCGCACTACGCGAACCTCTTTGGCATGCGTCCCTACTCCGGCAGACTGTTTGGCACCGGGTCCAAATCAATGATGTTTAACCACAACCTGGAGGAGAGCAAGAGGAGCAAGTCCCTGTACCCGGCCCATGGCTCGGATAACCCTTTCCTCGGCCACTCGCTGAGGGACGACACCAGCAGCAGACTGGTCCATAGGCGTAGCTCCTCTGATATTTACAAACAGCTGGCGGTGGCCTCACCTGCAGCAGTCGTCGGAGCGCCCCCCATCAAGACACGCAACGATGCGAACAATCTCCGCTCTTCCTGTAAAATCCACCACTTCATACTGCTCACGGGACGGGCGGATAGCCAATGACATGTACAATAAAGAGCATGTGATGCCTTACTCAGCCAATAAGACTAGTGCATACCCGGCCCCACGTGGCATCCTAAACTCAGCCCAGTTCAGCAATAGACGGGTGTATAAAAAAATCCCCAGTCTGGAGTCAGATGTTTAGTTGACGAAAGAAATAATGTGTTCTCTCCTCCTTACTGCTCTCTGGGTTTGTATTATAATTTATCAACTATGTCATCCTCCAAGGGATGCCATAGCCACACTACGTTTTTCTTCTTCTCTTTGACATTGTAATCCAAAAGAACTTGTGCCCACTTGGGTATGACAGTACTACTACTACTACTCTCTTTGCAGATGATATCACCGTTTTTGTCCATCCTCTGCCATGTACCAATGAGTTAGCTGCATGGCTGGCACGCTGCCATAAGGTATTCTGTTGCGAAGGGGAGGGGAATCATTAACCCCATAGGTTTTTAAAAGGTTTAGGAAATGGCATAGTCCCATTAGTGGGACAGAGGAGGCCTAAGTAACAGTAAAGGAGGACTCCTACAGGCGCTGTTGGGAATGAAGCAGTTGATTCGTGATTGAAATGTGTGAGGAAGTGGTGAGGCGGATCGGAGATATTATATGAGAGGGGAAGTAGAGGGAGAGAGAGAGGTGAAAAGCTCTCTTTCAACCCCTCCTCCTTCCCCCTTTCTTCCTCTCCACCGCCACTGTCAAGCTCGCAGCTTGCTAGTTGAGGAGAAGAGGCCTGACAGAGAGACCAGATGGGCACATTTGATGTCACGGCCAGACATGGAGGCGTCCCAGGAGGGCAGAGGCGTCACAGTGAGCTAGTCCGACGGTCTGCTGCCTGTTACTCTGACAAATATGGCCACCGGGACACTGGCAGTGCAAGAGGAGAGAGAGGGAGAAAGTAGATGAGTGGCTAAATGGCACAGAGCGGCGCTTCCAGTCGTTTTTTGGCAGTAAGTTAGCGGTGTGCTTGGTCACGATTGGGTTTTATATGTTCAGCCCATGCTAAGGGACATGCTGGTGATGAGAAGCTGAGAGTAATGTAGGTGCTATCAATGAATAATGTTTACAGACTGACAGATAAAAAAGACAAAATGACTGATAGAAAAGGACACACGAGCAGGGAAACCTGAGGCAATTGATGGGCATTTCATTTACGGCTCTGCACATAGGAAAATAATTGCGAAGTATTGCTTTTTTATTCTATTAAACTATAAGATTTATTAGGGATTCTGGCATCCGGATCCCCCTATGTAGGATTTTAGAGTTTGCTTATTTGGTAGCACAATAGCCATTAGTTTGAAAACCTCTCTCCCACATTATGCTTTTGAAAAAGCATAGCTTTCTGAAAAATACCATCAAGAGTAGTAGATTATTTTGCATGTGTTGATTTGTTTCTGTGTCGGAGAAGACAAAATACACACTAATACACTCTCAGACACATATTTTACATGTTTTTGAAAAGGGACTGTGTCTTGCCAGATGTGGTGGATGGATACTTGTGCAATCGGAACTTTTATCGTTGACCTTTGTGCTTAGTAAATCAGTGTAAATCAGTGTCATCCTGCTGCAAAAGAGCAAGAAAAGGGTGGAAGGGAAGAGAGCAAAGAGGATATAAACAAGGGAGAAAATGATGAAATTACAACTGGTTCCACCACCACCTTGTCTGAGTTTGGTGGGGGGTGGCCACTGATGTGATTTAGATTTTTGACCTCCCTGCCACTGAGAAACAGGGTATTAGCTATAAAAAAACACTGATGATTCCCTCCTTCTTTCCTCCTTCCTACTTTGTTTCCTCAATCAACATGACACATCACTAGAGTGTTGGATGACGATAAGTACTTCACTTCATTTCTTTTTCCTTTTCGTAAAATTGAACTTTGGTTGGTTGACTGGTACAGCAGCAGCAGTGCTATACGGCATCTAACCACTACAGACCAGTTCACCAGTTGGTGGTTTACAATTATTAATCATCGGTTACTGTTGATCCACAGTCAACCAGGGCTCTTGAGGAGCTGAAGACTACAGGAGATGGATCCCTTGTTTACCTTCATAGTGTTGTCGGGCGTGATGTGGGATGGGGTGATGGGGTGGGCGGGGCATGATGGAGAGAATTGGAGCCAAGGAGACTCCACTGTTGTGTGCTCATCGACCATGCATCCATCTTAGTGTGGAAGACGCTGAGTGAGGGCAAGCTCGAAGTCTTAACCAAAACATTTGGTTTCCCTAAGCTGATTGTTTATGCATCTGTTTGTTTGTTCTTTTTGAACACTTAGCAGAAAAGACTTGCACATGCACATTCTTCAATGTACACGCGTGCCCACGAAAACACTCTTTTTGGTAGCATTATGCTGTACAAATTGTACAGTCAAAAGAAAAAAATCATGTAACCATCTTAACTGACTGACTGATTTGCTTGATTGATTGGATTCACAAAGCCAAATTGTATCAAATAAAATACCTCAGGATGATTCTGTGCGTTTTGGGGGAGCTTCAGACGTAGCAACGGAACAGAATGCGGTGCAGATTTTTTCGTAGAAAAAAACATTTACAAAGAAAAAAAAAAAAGAAAGAAAAAAACAACGTGATTTATAGCGGCCGCGAAGCAGAATCAGACTTTTCTCCTTTTGATGTTTACCAGTCCTAGGTCTTCCAGTTTCGGCTCTTTGCCCGAGCTCATGCAACCCAAGTAAAGAGAGAAGAAGAGCAAGAGGAGGAGGTGTGGCGGTAGGGCGCTTAGATGGTGTTGCTCAGTGAGGGGTGTGTTGCATGCACCCTTCACAGAATGGAGGATGTCACTTGAACGTCCAAATTGTGAAAAGCTACCCCTGTATGGAATACTCGAACAGGAATCTCTCTCTCTTTTCTCTCCATGGTTTTTAAAGGCAGTCCACCGCTTTAGCCAGTGTTTCAATTGAAGCTCCGTCTTTAACAGCTACGGTCATATCGCCCTTTTGTACTCTTGGAATACTGCAGTGAACCTCTCCTTGCTTCCCAATCAGCTGACCCAATGTTGACTGACGAGCAACATTTGTCTTTTTTTGCATCTTATCTGCATACTTATTATTATTATTATTATTATTATTATTATTATTATCATATTTATCTCCACATGCTGCTTGAGTGAGCTGACAAGTGAACAATATGCACATGTAAAAAATATCAAACGGCACCCTCGCATTTTATGAACTCATGATGATTTGTTCTATTTGTTCTACTTTTACAGAACTGTCATATGAACTGATGCTGTTTTATGTTCCAACACACACACACACACACACACACGCGCACACACTCAGACACACCCTTGTGATGACAACCCCGCTCTTTTTAATGACAAAAAATGTATTTTAATTACATTTAATGATAAATAATGAGGTGATGGCATGCAACCCCAGATGTAACAATTTTAATGTTTTATGTTTCTTTTTTTGTTTGTTACTTTTGTTATGATGTTATGATCACTAATGCGTTGTAACCAGGTGTGAGTATATACATATTTGAGAGGGAAAAAAATTATCTATGTTTAAAACGAATGAAGATGCTGCTGCTGCTGTTTTGGGGGAGAAGGCGGGGACCTGACCCTAGTGCAACTTCCTCATTGGCTGACGGGTCATTATCAGGCCGCGTGTTGCCCAATGGGGTCAGGGGTCAGGGCTTGGTTCGGTATGGCGGGACATCCTTGCTCTTCCTCCAATGGCAGGTGAGAATTACTGTATCACCAGCTCTGCGTCTCTCTTCCCCCTCCTTCATGTGTAGTCAGGACTTCAACTGTAAAGAAGATAAAAGAAAAAAAGCAACCCTCTATTTTGAGTCTGCTATCCCCCCAAAGACACGAGACCTCTTTCTTTATGGTTTGCTGTAAGAATAGAGCTTTTTTTTTTAAACTAATACTTCCTCAAAGACTTTTAAGGAACTATTTTGAATATAGTTAGAAATGACACCTGTATACATCGCTTGTAAATTCACACTGGAATTCATCATCATGGAGAATTATAAAATGATAAAGAGTAAAAACAATATTTTTTGTGTGAATTTCACAGGAGCTCTTCTGTACAGTGGCACTGTTTCTCTATCTCTCTCTTTCTCTCTCTGTCTCTCTCTCTCTCTCTCTCTCTGTAGAGCGACTAGAATAAAACTTCACCATTCACAAGGTTTGCTGTCCTGTCAAAATTCACAACATACACACCAGGCTCCGTGTCTGCTTCACCTTACGAGACCATAATCGCTTTTCCCAGTTGATGCAGATGGATTATTTCACAGGTAATACGAAAAAGTGTTGACCGGTTTTCCATTGACTCCATTTGTTTTTTGCAGCTGAAGATTCTGCTTTAAACCCTCAGTGTACATCAGTACACATTCAATGGGAAATATTAGGTTTTTTATCACTAAAATCATAATCTCCGAAGAAAGCCTACCGACACACGTGGATCTAAAACTACTCCTGTCTCTTTTAACGCATAAACAGTTTTTTCTGCCTTTTAATAACATAAGTCTTGGACCCTTTTTGTTATTTGGATTTTATTAACTCTTCAGTGCCTTTCAGGTAAATTCTATAAGCAGGAGGAGTCAGAATACAAACCATGAAAGCTCATTTTGATATTATTTACATTATTAATTTACCTCTTTATAGATCAGCATACATTAAAATATTGATTAATAACTGCAGCCCTATCACAGATACAAATATAAAGTTAATATTGGTAAATTCTGCGAAAACCTGAATCGGTGAATCATTGAACATTTAATTAAATGCCGACGTGTGTTTGTTTTATCATTCATTTCTATGAAATGCATGTATGGGAACTATGATTCGGTGTTGGTAAGTTGGGAACTGATTGTGGTTATGTCTTTTATTCATAGTCACATGTCCACCCCATCGCCTGGGCCTCCCAGCGCAGTCGCCTGGACAAAATGTTGGCGTTGTACATTTCTGCAAACCACGGGAATGTTGAATGTTAAATGTTTTTGCGTGGACTAAGTGCCTGCAAGTGTCATACAAGGCTGATATGAAGCATAGATAGATATTGAGTCCCAAGGCTTTTAGAAGCGTGCAATAGCAACATGCTTTCTGGCGCCCGGGCTGGACCTGCACAGAGCAAACTACTTCCTGCATTGGCACTGATGAATACCGTTGGATGTAAATAGTGTGCTTCAGAATAATCCAATCGGAATACTGTGTATTTACTGATCTGCTAACGGACATGATCGTTCAGCCACTGTTACTCCTTTGCCTCGTGTTTCTTTAAGACCTTAACCAAACCTACACTTCTTTACCGCCTCACTTTTATTGACCATGTAGCTGAGATGTCAGAGTCTTAATAACTGAACAGACGATGAGTTGTGTGTTAAGTGAGCTTTGTTGGCTCCGTGGAATCGATACAAAATCTACTCATAAACCTACAAAATGTCCATCTACTGCAATTATGTTCTCATGTACCATAATCATACCTTAGTGATGGTTATTTTGAATGACCTATAGCAGCGGCAACATTAAGTTAGTGTTTTTAAATGTTTCTGTGGAAATGTAAAAATGGACAAAGTGTTTCATTCTCCTGTGTTTGTGTGTTTTAAGTGGCACATGCACACGTATAAGTCATTCCAGAAAGTCCGTTGTGCTGTGACCGCATACTGACCTTGCACACTTGCATGTTTGTGCGTGTGTGTGTGTGTGTGTGTGTGTGTGTCTAGCAGAGCATCAAGGCCATTTTGGCTCCAACTACATTTACCATCTGCCACATTCCTTCTTTCCTTTCCTCTCCTCATGCCTTACACCTCTATCTCTCCCTCTACACATCCATTATATTCCATCTGTCTTCCTGCTTCCATACACCACTGTGCTGTCTTACCATCGCCTTTCTCTTTCTCTGTAATCATCCTTATTGCCACTCCATTTTTCTTATTACAGCTTTTTCCCTATTCCAGCTCCCCGTTTGCCCATTTATCTTCAACTTTCTCCCCAATAAATATGAAGGAAAAATCACTTCTCTCCTTCTTTGTCACTTTTCCATTCAGTGTCTTTTCAGGACAACGATGGTACTTCAACAAAATGTGTGAAATCAATTTGACTATTCTGCTGCTTCCGGTGTCATTTGACCCAGTGAATACAAAATGATCTTTAGTTTTAGGATCAAAACAATGCGCTGGACCACACATCTCACCTGTCTTCATACAATAAGTGTAATTATAGGAAACTCAAGAGCACTGACCTGATCTCTCTGAACACTGTTGTTGCCTTTCAAGTCTTCCTTGAACAGGTGTAAAGCTATCTTGGTGGACACAAAATGTCATGAACATAATCTTAATACAAGAAAGAAAACTTTATTATTTAAACCAACACAAACATTCTAAGCACACAATGCAACAGCAAAGACACCCACATCCACATCGTATGCTCGGATTGTGAATGTGGCCGAAGAGGGATTTCAACACCCTGCTCACTGGGTCGGCTTGTGAATCAGTGAGGGGCTGTGTTTCATTGTCTGAATGGTGAAGAGCCAGAATGCCCATATAGCTCTGAGAGCTTGATCTTCATCCCATCTAATCACTTCTACCCAGTCAATCTTCCCCCAGCCCCTCGGCCTTCATTTCAGCCTCAATATCTTTGGGCAACAGAGGAGACGGACAACTAGGGCTCACTCATCATCGTTTTTCGCTGATGTTCCCGTTTAAATACGGAGCCACCTTGTGACAAGTGTAGTCACCTCGCAAGATTTGCCGTTCGATGGTGGTCGGAAGATGTGTCTGTGTGAAAGACAGCCTGAGAGATAGCCAGAGGCACAGGGGGGGGGCAGTAATTGAAAGGGGGGGGCGTCATTCATCAGATCACACAGAATCAACAACAGTGTGGTTCAAACGGAGTGGTGCAGAGGATTCTTTGTGTGAATGTGTGTGTGTGTGTGTGTGTGTGTGTGAGTGTGAAAAAGAGAGGCTGCTATGGAAAATCCATGGACATTTTGCAAGATAAAAGCAAACGTGTTGTGATGGTGTTCTTAGTGGTGTCCATCATATACTGCAGGTTCATGTTTTTCAATTCTAATACAGCACAACACTCACATGTCCATCATCAGTGGTCATAATCATTTCATTTTTATTTGAGCAAAACTTAATGTAATGTAGAGACAATACCTGTCTCGTAATTTTGACTTACATTTGGAAAAAGAACCATAAAATGCATTAAAACGAAACACAAACAAACTTAAAAATCACATAATTATAAGCAAATTATACTTGCATATGTTGTACATGCCGCTGACTGATAATTGTTGGAAAAATAGCTCGTAATAAATGATCTTTTGATTATCAACATAAGTGAACACAACAGCAAATTAACTAAAGATTAAAATCCTTTGCAGAGGGAATCTCCTGCCAATCTGATGTGTCTTCTTTTCCTCGGTGCTAATCATTTCTGGAGCTTAAAGCTACTCATACTTCTAAATACTACAATTTATGTCGGCGCACAGGCGACATTAACACAGGCTTTATGAAATGTAATTGAAAAGAGAATTGAAAAGATCTCCTCTGAGGCGTCAGAGGCATTTCTTGACTGGTTATTTTAATTTCACAGAAACGTAATGAGCCTGTGGAGGTCTTAATATCGACCCGGCTCCCAGCTACTCCACTGCTGCTTTTTATTGCTACTCTGACAGTAGCAATAACTCTGACAGTCCACTGTCTTAGTGAATTTATTTCAGGCTTGCAGAATTGATTTTGGATTTGTATGTTTGATTTTGTTGCAGCTAAACTGAAGAATCATGTGACGTTGAAATACTTTGCTGGCTCCATGCGTGTCTCGGGTGGCAATCATTGGCTGCCCATTGTTTTTGTAAAAGGACATTTATAGATTCTTATGTTGGATCCAAATGTTTTGCGTTACTAAGGTCAATGGATTTGTGATGTAACTCACTGAAACAGGGCTTTTATACTGTCGTTTGAAAACTTGGTCAAACTTACTGTGACACAACTGGAGAGGAGGAGCAGGAGAAGACAAAGGGGAGGGGAGAGGAGGGGAGGGCGGGGGAGGGGAGGGTGGAAAGAGGTGAAATGTAAGATGTAAAGAAGACAATTCAAAGGACCAATATGAATCAGAGGCAAGAAGAAACAAAACAGTTCTGCCAAAGGCCACTAAACTGAAACTCACACACAAAACCGACTTAACCAAACTTAGACAATTTTGATGTAATTCTGATAAACACATTTTAAAACCAAAGTCAATACATTAATGTTAATACATACTTTATGTATTAACATTAATGACACATAATACAAGACATTGTTGATGTCACATTTTAGAAAGCAACACTCTAAATGTTTCATGTTTAGGTGTGTTTAATAAACTAATCTCTGTTGTTGCACTGCTGTCCAACTCCATGATAACTTCAGATGGTCTGTGTGTGTGTGTGTGTGTGTGTGTGTGTGTGTGTGTGTGGATGGGTGTGTGTGTGAGAGAGAGAGGGAGGGAGAGAGAGAGTGCATTATGTAATCTGTCTTCCCACTGTCTCCAGCTGTAATGTCAGTAATAAAGTTAATTGGGTCTTTGGTCCCCATGGCACAACACATTTTGTTAGTGTGTGTGTGTGTGTGTGTGTGTGTGTGATGTTGGCTGGTTTGTCTGGTTTCAAATAATGCTGAGAATCTAATTCACCACAGGGGAAATCTTGATCAAGAAACAAACAAAAAGCTTAGCTTGTGATTTGTGTCTTTATGAGGAAGGTGTTTGTGTGTGTGTGTGTGTGTGTGTGTGTGTGTGTGTGTGTGTGTGTGTGTGTGAATTGAGGAACCCTCCCTCTCTCAGTTTACATCTTTATGACTCTTTTTAACAGGTTGGATTTGCAAGGGATTGACTAATGCTAAGTGCTTCAAATTAGTTTGTGTAACAAAGCCATTGTTCTCTTCTTTCCCATAAATGAAGAACACACACATTACACACTCCTATGCTGTACAGGATGCAGCTGACATGCTGTGACAACTGTGTTGTAACTAAACTCTGTGATGTACAACTGCAAAGTTCTCCCAATCTACTAAAGGCAATAACACTATTTCACTGCTGGTGCATTGCAAAACATGCCATTCAGAATGGGCCAAATGCTTGGCCTGTTGTATTGATACCTGCAGTTTCTCAAGAACCAATCATAGAAACGTCACACTCGACGTTGCCAGTGCTTCCCATTATTTAGGAGTTTCAGGAGTTCCTCAAAGTGCTGTGTAAAAAGCTCGACAAAGAAGATGAGTTGCTTTCTTCCATATTTTACTTTAAAAATGACACGGCATCAAATCAATAATTGGAGTTGTACACTGATTATACAGGCTGTATCTGGAGAATTGACTTATAGCCTACTTACTGGTATATGCCAGCTGAGGATACTGGGCTTCTGTTATTCTCATACTGCGATTCAGAAGTGGAGGCTCATTGTGTTTGTTCAGTAATTTATAAAAGTAATTACCACTGAATGAGGCCATGTGCCTTCAGACTGTGAATCTCAAGTGTTGTTTGAAGTATGACTGTGCTTCAGTTATCATACGATGGTGAAGTAATTACAGAGGAATGAATTGCCACAGGCCGGGGATTGTCTTCTGCTTGCTGAATCTGCAGTTTTCTAAATGCTGTAGTTTTGTGAGCGCACCGTGTCTTTGACCTGGAAACACCTGGGGGCCAATATTTCAGTGCTTCAAATTGCATCCATTGAAATAAAGAAATAAACATACAACAAGTTTTCATTTAATTGTTGAAGAAGTGGCATTAAAAACTATTCACAACATACACATTGCAATAACGTATATATGTATATATTATATATATATCACTATCACTAAGAGTTTTAAAGCATATACAGATTTCCGTCAACGACAACCCCGACACAGTTATCCACCTTTTCATTTGCTGTACTATACAAGTCATATACCTGGGATTTTATTAACATGTGATAGACCAATTAGTTGCACAAATCAAGAATTGTGCTTTGTGCTTTCTCCCAAAAATATGACTTTTAAAAAATGTATTTAACATTTTATAAAACAGTTTAGCGTTAATGAGCTAAGGAGGTAGCATCCCCTGTCTCTCTTTATTCACTTGAGATTCCACAGTTTCTTTCCTTCATTATTTGGGTTGTTTTCCTTATTATGAATGAACTGGAATCCAGCAGTAAAAACATTGAGGATTGTCTGCTTATATACGTTCATCACTTACATAAGAACAGATAGCCCATGGCTGGAAATCTAGTTTGT